>JAVTVY010039630.1:0-18629 GCA_036873755.1 Hanleya hanleyi | reverse complement strand
ATAATAAACAGAGTAGTAAACAAAATACTGCCCTGTGGGACATCTTGATCTTGGTCGAAATGATCAGACATGGTTGTACCCAACCGAACTTGGAATTGTCTATCATTCAAAGAGTTGAATATGAAAATGGGTAAACGGCCCTTTAATCCCATAGTGTGAAGGTCTTTTAGAATCCCGTATTTTCATGTACTATCATAGGCTTTTTCTAAATAAAAAAAGATGGAAAACTACATTTTCGTTCTTGGCGAAAGCATTCTTGACATAGTGGTGTGTTTGCTGGTACAGTGCGATACTCGCATTGTTTGACAGAGAATATAGGCCTACAAGGTATGTCATATTTCCCCCCAGGATGCAACGAATAAGAGAGAGAGAATTAAGGGTTAATATCGCGTTCTTAAATATTTCAGCTATATAAAGACGATCAAATACAATTCTAAGTACTAAAGCCCATAACTTCGTATCCAACGCATTAAAACATACACACATTAAAACTTATGTAACAAACCGATTTCTCTCAAATAACCCAAGACAGTCCTCTCTCACCCGACTAAAAAGTTATTCCAAAGTACACTGTCCACAGCATATGGTCGCTGCGACCATAACAATCATGGTTGCCCGGGGTGTGAACATAAAAGTTATGGGCATAAATATATGGTCAACAGGATGCGACCATAAAAATGATGGTCATCATTATCTAGTCAACAGTACTGACCATAACTTTTATGGTCGAATCTATATATCGACCATCATTTATCATTTTCCGACCCACATTTTTATGATCCTTTTCTATATGCAACCATAAAAATGGTGGTCGCATATATAGACTATACTTTGACTAGAATTTATATCGTCACTTTTCCGAACCCTATTTTTATGGCCATCTTTATTAATTCTTAATGAGTGGCGACCATGAAAAATCTTGTATGGTCACTTTTTTGGCCATAAATTTTGTGGTCGCTGCGGTAAGTCTTCTGCATAATTTAAATAGATGTACTATCTTCCATAAATTTTGTGGTCGCTGCGGTAAGTCTTCTGCATAATTTAAATAGATGTACTATCTTTCACTTCGCCAAATTGTAGAAATTTATCTCAAGTATAAATGAAGATTTTTAGGGAAAACCTGGTTGCGCGAGTGGCAATTACGGACCGTAATTGACAGAACAGCCGATCTGTTGTTTAGAGCCGCTGTTACTTCCGCTGTGACAATTTTGACTTCGCCTAGCCTGGTACCCTGACTTACTGTTGCATTACTTATATATACAAGTTTGCTAGGGAACCCCAGAGAGCCTCGTTCTGCGTTTTGTTGTACCGGGATTTCTTTTTCAAGATTTCAGTGGACGTGGCACTCGTTGGCAGTTTATATTATTGTGTTCCATCCAGCAAAGGTGCTTTTGTGTTTCAAATTCTTAATGTATGGCCGTAGTGATGTAGGTCTACAAGGTGTCAACCACTGAGGCATATTAACACGGTAATAAGACGACAAAGGTGAAGAAAGAAAGACAGGGAAGTCGCTGTTTGAACAACAACAACAACAACAAGTTGAACAGCTGTTACATCGGAACAAGGCAAGTACCAGTAATTATATATGCCAAGATGAACAGGTCAGAAAAAGAACTAACTGTATAGCCTATTCACTTTGGATATAGTTATATACTTCCATGTTTTCAAATTGGCATATTTTACTACTGTCTGTCCCAGATAATATATCCGAGAAGGTTTTGTCGACATTTCGGAGGCAATTTACCGTACAACATTGAAACTTCACACAGAATACAAACTAAAACATACTGATTTATTCTCCATATTTCACTAAAATCTGTTGAGAATGGATAAAAATGACCAATACCTACCATGTTATTTTGAGACCACGATGACGTTGATCCGCTAATGTTATAACGTGCAGGCTTGAAGTCATGACGTCAAAAATCAACCCATAAATCTCCCATCTAATTTTTGTTTCCGCGATTTATTGAGAACTACTGGAAGGATTTTCTTGATACTTTGGAATAAAATTAGTTGTCTTTTTAGATTACATGTATCTACTTTGTGAAGTTTCAATGTCGTACAATAAATTTTCTCCGAAATATCGCCGAAAACATATCGGAAATATTATGTGCGACAGACAGTAGTTATTCTGTTCGCATAGTATACTGCAACAACACAAAACAATATCGCACGTAACATAATTTCTGCGAGAAAAAGTCAGCAAAATTAGAGGCATTCTGATTTGAGGCGAGTAGTCTAACTTAAAGTATAAAACAGCTATGTTCCTGAATCAAACAATCGCATTTGCATTTTTGTGAAGTAGATTCTATCATGATTTTGTAGCCTACTTTAGCAGGTCAGGGGAAAAGTACTAACTGGGATATATATCCCAATTGGGATAAAATATCCATGTCAGAAGTAGAATATTCATGTTTCGATCAACCTGGCACATTTTGCCAATTATTCTATTCGTATAAAGACCTACAACAGTGGTGAGTGATAGGAAGTATACTGCAACAACAACAACCCGAAAAAATAATGTACATAATCGCAATATCGCAGAGAATAATTTTGGCTAGTAAAAGTCAGCAAAATTATACAATCGCATTGGCAGATTTGTGAAGAAGATTCTGTCTTGTTTTTGTAGTTTAGATGCCAAATTTCATCATTATGAGCATAGTATGAGAATTATTCACAATATCCCAATTAGGATATATTTCAATATGTAAACTTGGATTTCATATCCCAAGTGGGATATATATCCCAGTTAGTCCTTTGTTCTGAGTCGTTTACTATGCAAATCAGTCAAAATATCTCAATTTTGATATATTTCAATGTGGGCGGAGGTTATAAAACTTTGAGAAATGTATTTGATTCAGATTTCCCGACTAGCTTGCAAGTTAACTCAATGTCTGTTCCAATAATCTGGAGGTCATCCCCTTATGCTTAGGGCACACATGAAGCAGGTTACTGACACCATCCCAAATCGGCCTGGATATATGCATATATCAAAAATGGGATATTGTATCACAGTTAATATATTTTAGGGAGTGGGGAGCGCCATCACCATACTGGTGTTACTACGCCAGTTCGCTTTATTTCTTCAAATGTGTTGATTTCATTCATCCACATATCAATATACATTGTATTAGCACAGGGATGGTGTGACCAAGACTGAGCCTGAATGATTGCTAGAGCGTAAAACAACTATGTGGTGGGATATCGGGACCTCGCCATTGAGAGAAATGTAGTATTCTACTTCTGACATGTCTGACTGCCTTAAGGAGGTGTACTTTTACCGTTGTTTTACTGAAATGTTTATACTCTGTTTTAGATGGTTGAACTGGCAATAGGAGGAGTATACCAGTACCAGTACCACAAATGCAAAACATCTTTTAGGAGAATGAAACAGTCAACATCTGATGTCAGCATGGTCAGACTCACTCTTGAACACACTCGTCTCCCTTGATGATATGGCTATGGGAATCTGCCTGCACTGAATAGTAACATCGTAGGAGGAATACTTTACTCTATGAACTCCCATACATAATTTTCCAGGCATGAGATAAATGTCAGATACCTGAAAGTTGGAGAATGTTAAGTATGTTCGTGAAATATCATAGCGCATGCACATCGTTCTATTTTCATGTTTTTAGTTATACAGAGGTTGTCACATCATTTTGAAGATATTCAGCAAATAATATATCGTGGTACAAATTTTTTAGTAGCTGAGATTACCTATTGTAGAAACCATATTCATTATTAATACCATGTGCATTGAAACCACATTTGCGTCATCAGAAGGGCTGCCTGAGCATTGTAAATCAGAAATAGCTCTCTGATAATGTTTTTCCTTTATTCCAGCTTTCTATACAACACAATCGACAGCACAGCTTCTGTGATCAACTGGACAATGGGATAGAAGAGCCGCTTTGTGGAGGACTGTGGTGATAGTCGCTTGATTCACTTGCTCTTTACCATGTCCACATGGACTCACTTGGCAGAGATCACCTAACATAAGTCGCAATTCACAGTCAGATATCTAAACAACAGTGATTTTATTGAGATGTGAGTTGAGGTGAGAATGTATGGTCCCTCTTTCGTGTAAAAATCACATAACGAACAAGAACAATAGTCTATCTGGTTACAAGCATAAAGGACTGTAAATCACAGACTAACCGAATGAGCGGGATGTTTTCATGTTACTGTAAAAATGTTGTAATAGTGCTGATGTGGTGACGTGAGAATGTGTGCTCTATGTTATATCTAATAATCACATGACTAGTTTAACAATATTCTGTCTGGATACAACAATCAAGGACTGTACATAAGATAATAATTAAAGAATTGCCAAACTACAGACTGTAAAGAAGTTAGCAGGATGTTGCTGTACATGTTTTAATCATGTCGATGTGTTCAGGTGAGAATTTGCAGTCCATCTTTTATGTAAAAACCACAGGACTGAGGAGAACAATAGTCTGTCGGGATACAACAACAAAGCACTGTAAACAAGAAAGCCTGGTAAAACCATACACTGTAAACTTGATAAAGAACTGAGCGAGATGTATAGATAAATTTGTATTTCTGTATAAGTTTTGATAGTGCTAAATACATAATGTATGAATGAGTGTTGTATGTCAAAGAATAAAACTAAAGTATTTTGCTGAAAACAATCTGATTTTATGAAGTTTATAGTGTACTACTTTTCGCCATCACTTGACTGCACTCAGTAACTACACTTGATCATGGCTTATACCTTACCTGAGGGTGACTGGTCCGGAAGGTCCATTGGCTGTGCCCCAGATACCATCAAGCAGTATTAATCCATTAAGATATGGTCGCCTCCGACAACAAAAAGTATGGTAACCATATTTCTTATTGTTGCTCTTGACCACTAAACATGTGGTCAGAAGAATCTTTCGACCATAATTTTGCTTGAGCGAGCATATATTGTATGGTCAGCCCGACCATATAATTCACTGTCAGAGCGACCATAAAATATCTGGTCGCCTGGTGACCAGACCTTTTATGGTTACTCCGACCATAAATTGTGTTGTCAGATAGTGACCATAAAACATATGGTACGTCATGTCTATACCATAACTTTTATGGTCTCTGGCAACCATATTTTTTATGGTCGGTTCGACCATATCCTGTTAACAGTGTAACGTCTAGCTTTGTATATAACGATATGAACGACACATACAGTCAGGCTAGTAAAACCAGGTCTCCCTGATGGCTAAACCATCAGGTCTCACAGAGGCTCATGTCTCCGATAATAGTTATTGCTATCTCCAGTTCCGAAAATGACTGTTTACAGAATGGTCTGATGTTGATGAAGTTGTGCTAGTCTGCCTGCCAAATGATGCCGGTCATTCCTAAGTTAGGAGGAATGAATTTACAATAAATCGGCTTAATATTCAACAGACATTGAACTTCGTTTTCGTTGTGTCCTATCTCATTTAAAGAGATTGTCAAGACTTCGAGAAATCTCAGAAGCCGGACCTTGGAATCTATTATTGTATAGGTTTTATGTGTCTGAGACGACTACGCGTTACAACATCTTAAAGATCACGCGCCCAAGCCCTGTCGTCTTAAAGAGCTCAAATTTCATAATGGCTTCGTTGCCAGGATAAAGACTGCAAATTTCATAATGGCGAGAGTTGCTTTCGGATAAAGACAATTTTCTTTTGGATACAACTACAAGATCGTGAGACAACAGATTTAGACGATCGACCAAGGACACTGAGAGTACAATTTTTTGGACAAAATGGCTGAGCCAGAAAAACTGCAGGAGCTCCAGATCATTGCTCAAGGCATCACGAAACTGCGGACATTCTGCGGACTGATATTCAGGCCAAGGACAATCGTCAATTACAAAGAGAACAGGTAAAGAACCTTCCTTCCTTTTTGCACCTGCTGAGGTATAGCAGACGGTAATCAAGTCACCCAGACGGGGACGGTGACTGACGAAAATATTTGGTGCCCTTGTTTGTTGGCCATTGTTAAATGTGCGACCCTGTTCAACGCCCCCTTGAACTGCCTTGTAATTCTGACTGGATGGAATTCCAAACTGATGTCCACAACTGCCATGAGTGATGTCCATCTTAGTGATAAAATTTCGACCCAAGCACTGTTCCTTCCTATAGGTTATCGATTTATGGGACAATATAGTTTGGACGATGACTAGCTGCTGAAAGAGCGAGAGAGAGAATTAAAGTTTAATAATATAGTTCAGCAATATTCTTTTATAGCGACGACCAAACAAAATTCTAAGTATTCAAGTTAATAACTTGATAATCCAACACATTAAAACATACAAAATTAAAACTTATGCAACAAACCGATTTCTCTCAAATAACCTAAGATATATACAGTCTTCTTTCACTCGACTAAAAAGATCTTCTAAACTAGTTGCTCGATATAAAGAATCCCTTACAATCTTAAAATCTATACAGTCGATAAGAATATGTTTCACTGTGAGATCTTCGTGGCATGGAATACACCTTGGGGTGGCTCTTTTTTTTAGTAAATGTTCGTGAGTTAATCGTGTATGACCGATTCTACATCTCCTGATCATGGCTTGATCGAAACGTTTTTGGCTGTTCAGATGAGTATTGCCTGCATTTTTTTAACTCATTATGTTTGTTATTCAGAGCATCGCATGACGATTGAAACAGCTTTCTCACATAAGTACGCTATCTGCTGAATGCAGAATTTGATGCTTGTATTCAGTAAAGTATACCACCAGGTTCTGCACTGATTCGATGGTGTCTATTGTACGTGTCGAATAAATACTTATGAAATAGAAAAACCCAACTCACCTCCACCCTTCTCCCTCCACGGGGGGAGGCACAGTAAAAGTGGATCTATGTCACTTTCCGGAGCAATAGCTTTCGTTTACGATTGTATTATATATTGTCTTTGTAAATCTTGTGGTTGTCGAGTTATAAAAACACAAAAAGACGTACACTACGGCTTTAATGGTATAGATATGTAAAGATCAATAGAATGATACGTGTGTGCGCATATTAGTCTGGACTAAGACGGATGGGGGAGACTAGCAAAGCAGCTGCGAGCGAGATTACCATCATGTCTGGATCAGTTAATTGTACACGATGTGATGTTTCGTCCGAAATTTGATACCATTGTGTATAATTTGCATACAATGTTGTTGCTCAGCGACTACAATACATTGCCTGAGTGTGTGGTTACATGGAAATGCACTCCGAAAACTACATACAACAGTCACAGGGAAACACCCAAAAGTTGGCAGGTGGCGCACACATGAACCACAACAAGTAAAATCATGACTGATGAGATAAAAGAACACCACAACATCGAAAATGACTCGTGGCACCTTGGTATCGAGAGAGAGAGAGAGAGCATTAAGGCTCAACGTCGCGTTCAGCAATATTTCAGCTATATAGCGATGATCAAACAAAATTCTAAGTATTCAAGTTAATAACTTAGTAATCCAACATATCAAAACATACACACATTACAGCTTATGCAGCAACCCGATTTATCTCAAAGAGCCTAAGATACAGTCTTCTTTCACCCGAATAAAAAGATCTTCTAAAGTAGCTGCTCGATAAACAGAATCTCATACAACCTTGGTATCGAACAAATGTAGTCAGAATATGAGCGGATGGTTATATGTCTTCTGGCCAGGCTACGTCTCTGTATGGTCCCATTACTATTGCATGCCTACGCCTAACCAAAACCAATGGCTCCTAGACGGCGGACTACGATCATCATTATCCGATTCTTGAGTATGAGATTGTGAAGGAATACCAATTAATTGATTCCAAGTAATTAAAGTTTGCCAATCGGGGGTATTTCCCTCTACCAAACTTTCTGCGCTATCTCCGGAACGACAAAAATTGAGAGCTGACATTCCGTGACTTATAGTTTATCATATTGGGGTCATTTTGAGCCTATTTTCATAATCCCCCGAGTAGAGGATCATGGATCAATTACAGGTGGTCACGTGGGTGTACCAGAAAAATGATTTTTTTTTGGTCATTTTCCTTCAAAATTTCTGCTTTTCCGCGATGAAAAGTTGGCAAAACCTATTTTATTTTACATCACATTAATATTTATTAATTTATCACGCAGTTTTTGCGGAGAAATTGCATAAATGAAAAATTCGAAAACTCGACCATAAAATTTTTGTATATTACGTCACTGTGACGTCATCAAAGCGGCTATCTTGGATTTTTTTCATTTTCTGGTAGAGCTTGACCCAATGATATAGAATGGCAAGATTCAGCTCCCTAGCTCAAGGGGTAAGAAAAATAATTAGGGGGTCGGGCCGAAATGGCCGCCCCGCAGGCCTGGACAGGTCCCAAAAAGCCCAGAAGCCCAGGTCAGATAGGGTTAAAGAAACTGCAAAAATATACTATAAGCAAATGAGGCCTGAGTTCTCACAACTTTGAGGTGAGTTCACCTTATTGTATTGCGGCGGTGGTTCTCTCCGGATACTCCGGCTTCCTCCGCTAACCAAACTGACTGTCACCATACGAGTGAAACTTGAGTGTGACATTAAGCCAAATCAAAAAATAAATTGTATTCCGCATTAAGGGAGTAGATCGCGATCATTTCTAACAGTGCAAATGTGTAAATCGGGGGCAAATGGGGTAGAGATGGGAAGTATTCTTGAGGTTCACCTTCAAGGCATTGATAAAGTTGCTCTTTGAGTGGAAGTGAATACGGATGAATTTTTGGGGGAAGCATAATCTCTAGCCCAAATAACATCCTTTACCGTCCAACCGTTTAACTTGACAGGGCGACTTTTTGGTCAGAATATTCCATTTTGGCGAGACAAGGTTCCATATGGTTTCTGCTGTGGTAGATACCAATCTTGCGTCAACTTTTATCTTATTTTGAGGTACCTGGACACTATTGACTGGAAATTCAGCCTGTATCGAAAAAATCCCCAAATCACCATCAAAAGCTTCATAATCGTTTGAAAATGAACGTGATCTATTTCCTCAATTTGTACAATAGATGCAAACCATGATATCTACGGACTATATTTCTTAAAGTTACTGCAGGGTCATGTTATTGGCATTGTTATTAAAATCTTCATAAATTATCTCTCTACCGTCAACTATTGCTAAATGAAAAACGTGTAAAATTCTTCGTTATTGGCTACGACTGTGGGATCATCAGCTTTCATTTTCATACCTGCTAGATTAGACACCATTGAATCTGAATTTGAACTTGAACCTATAGGGTTTCCATTACCGTGTACTTCCATGTTAGCTGTACAGCAGTCGAGAGTTCATACGATAAAATTAACAGCAACATACAGCCGCTCCTTTCACATTATGAAATACAGTCAGTTGATTTCCTCATCACACTTTACATTAATTTGTGGCATTATTTTCAGATTAGGCGCGGGAATCAACGCTTGGGAACCAATAATTACACATTAAGGTAGTGTGTGGTGCGAATGCGGTGAGAAGACTTCTGAATTCCGACTTTCACGGGATTTTAGAGATCCACCCACCTCCACGCGTTTTCATGAAGTGGTAGAATTTTCCTCCATTGGTAGACATCAGTTTGAGGATTGATTCAGAAAAGGTCCTCTTCACGTGTGTAATCGTTACAGACGTTACTCTTGACTATCCGGTTCAATAAATCGATACATAAAGAAAAGAAAAGATACGTAACCCTTATGGACATGACTTTTCTGGTTGTACGTTGATTTCTAGTAATGGTAACTAAGGGTTGGGGCATTATGCTCCCCCCCCCCCCACCACTCCTATCCTATTTCCGGAACGACCAAAACTCGAGAGCTAGCACTCCGTGACTTTGTAGTTTATCATATTGGGGTCATTTTGAACTTATTTCCACAACCTCGCGAGCAGAGGATCATGGGTGAATTCAAAATGGCGACCACGTGGGGATATCAGTAAAGTGATGTTTTCGTCATTTTATTCATAATTCCTGCTGTTCTGCGGGGACAAATGGACAAAAGATATTTTATTTCGCATTAGATTCAAAAACCGAGAACAAATATTCCTTGCATCAATCTTACGATATCATTATGAATGCAGAAAAGCAACAAAATATTTCTGCATTGATACATTAAAGGTTAACTGAAAATGTTCTGTTAAAATGTCATAAAACAATAACTTCTATAGATGTTACAAATATGTGTGGTACTATTTCTGTGGGTTATTATTTTATTTTGGGTATATGAGAAGTAAAAACTTATACCACCAGAAAACGAGAACCGGAACTTTTAAAAACGTCATCGCTTGCCCCCCCCCCCCCGTTGTTTTTGGAACGTCATGACGTTATACTGGTCCTCGCTCATTCATCCGACAAAGCATGACGTCACATTTAAATAAAACTTGAATGAAGGAGACCGCTATAACGTCATAGCGTTCTACAAACAAAGAGAGACAAGCGATGCAAGTTTTCAAGACGGATTTATAACAGGATAACTTAAGTATTGTTATTAGTACAAGTTTGCAAAATATATTTGCCCCAAAAACGTATAGAATTTATGTCACATTAGACAAGATGTATATAAGCAACATTTTAGATAAAACTAAAAGCTTGCAGTTCACCTTTAAGGATCAAGGTTCTCTATAGTCTAAATAATCAAGCCGTAATTCTCCGTTTTCACTCTACCGAAGTGCAGATGTGTTAACACAGAAAGGTGAGGATAGCTCTCAGTCAAGGATCAATGCTTTCAAAAATCGATTGAAACAAAAAATGCATAATCATAAGAAAATCCTATATAATGTGTTGTTGCAGTCTCCAAGACAGCATAACGTTTTCTCTCGGATGTGACATAACTTCAGATAACTTAAAACAACGCATCAGTGAAATCGTGACGTAACATCACATGTTACAAAGAAACGAAACAAAGAGCTACCCCGATCGCGGTGATTTTGCAATCGAAAAATCGCGTCATGCAGGATTCAATACCTGTATATAGAAACATTTTGAACGGATAGGCAACTATGCTCGGTAAACCAATTTAATAAGTTGGTACCAAATGCAAGCATTTAGTAATTCAATATTCAGTCGTTCTCCATCAGAGAATTTCCACGTCCATAAAAGGCATCACCAAATTTAAAACAAATCATACATAAACATAGGCGAGTTCCCTTCAAGAGAGGAGCAGTCAACAGTTTTCAATGATGCCGGCAAAACATCACGACGTTTCAATTATCAAAATCCATACCGCTGGTCAGTATTCTTAATCCATATGAATTTCGTTAAAAAGTGGCTATCTAGAAAGTGATGTATCCCAGTAACGCCTTTATGGTGACTGTACATATAAACGCATTAAATATCTTGAAGTGCATGCGGTTCATTCTGTCCCGAGTTTAGCTGACACAATTACGAAACGTAGCGCCAAAGATCTGGCACACTGAGCTCATATTTTGCTATCAGCGTGCTACATGTATATCTATCGCCAACTCTGAGAAACTTGGAGGCGCTTGGTCGCATTGCCCTGTTTTACAAGTTTCTGTAATAATTTCTTGTGACGTTGATTAAAATCGTAATATTTCACAAAGAATATAAAAAAAATGTTACTATGCGAGATATGTATACGCCAACTATCTCCCTTTTCGTAAAGTCGACGACAGAGAAGGCCCGTTTAATTTGCTTAGAGATAGAGGTCTGATTATGATGTCCATTAGGACTATCTGTAGTTTTCTTCAAATCGAGTGAAGGTGGGTCTATATCCTTCACGCAGTCTTAATATAGCCATTGTCCACAGCGAGAAGATATTCTGTATCGTGTTCGATTTGTTTGGTATTCAGGATAACAAGGTTTGGCCCAGCTAATTAAATTATCATAGCAAGAATAGTTTCCTATAAGTTCCAACTTTTTTTCAGACGGACTTTTGATACTAAGGTGAACGTGATCGACGTAGCTCTCTGGTACGTCTCCTTTCTCTTTGCTATGTGTAGTAGTTACGCGGCGACGGCATTGACGCGCTGTCTGAAGTTATCTGAAGTTTCTATTTTAACATCCGAAAGGACACGCTATGCAATCATAGGGATTGTAGCAAAAACAAATTATATTGGAATTTAAATCTTTTCGGTATTATCATATTATCAATTTCAGTTTAATGTATGCTTATTTGATAAAGGGGACAAGAGGGTCCAAATCTCGTGCAATAAATTGCGTGTACATGGAGAAACAGAGTTTGTAGTGTTAATGCCATTTACGTTTTACGCTGTATGCGCTGAGTTGATGTCTATGGCGCTGAAAAATTGCCATATAGTACACAGTACACCAAAATAATTTTCATTGCATAATTGGAAAACGCATAGTGTTCCATGGTTGAATCTATTCGCTGGAACCCTACACAGGCAAACTTTCACCAACCAGTACCGTTCAGTTCTGTACCAATTGGTACCGTTCAGTTTCCTGTTGGTACCCTCTAGGTAACTTGTTGGTACTGCATGGATATTTTAGGCTTGGTACCGTTAGGTCCTGACTGAACAGTACCGTGCAGTTACCAATCAGTCACCACACGGTAGTATATGCCAGGTTCTTTCCAGTTACCTACCAGTAACTGATTGGTAACCGATTGGTAGCCACCATCATCCTAACTTTACAGTACCGTGCAGTTTTGACTTGTAGGGTACTGGTCAGTTACTGATTGGTAACCACTAGGTTATACCGTACAGGAAATGTGAGGTTACTGCTTGGTGACAGCTTGGTACTGTTCAGCTACCGATTGGTATCACGGGTTGGTTCCATAAAGTGGCAACTGATTGGTGACCACTTGGTACCTTCGTGTAACTGATTGGTAGAACAGATGTTTTATTGGAAAGGTACCAATTGGTAGCCAATCATTGGTGACCACTTGGTACCATTCAGTAACTGGTTGGTACCACACTTTATTCGACAAAAGTACCCATTGGTAACTGATTGGTGACCACTTGGTACCAATCAGTAACCGGTTGGTACCCATTGGTAACTGATTGGTGACTACTTGGTACCAATCAGTAACTGGTTGGTACCACACACGTACCAATTGGTAACTGATTGGTGACCACTTGGTACCAATCAGTAACAGGTACCGCAGCTGTTCTTCCACAAAATACTAAATGATAGGGAAGATATATTTCATTTATGGTGTATCAATTTTTATTTAAATACGACCAAGATACTTGCATGTGGATGGTTATTCAATAAAAAAGAAAACAAACGTTACCTTTTTCGCAGACAATTCACACCACATTTTCGTCATATGCCCTAGATAAGCATGTTGTATATTTTTTCTATTCACTTCCTATAATCTCTGGGAACATGGCAATCACACACAATATGTGTTTTAAGCACAATTTATTTTTCAGCAATTTTCAAACATTATCAAGTTGAGAAATTCAACATTCTCAAGGAATAAAAATTGAAAGGCATATTTATTACACAATTGTCGACTCTTGTTTTTTCTAATGATCCTCTCATACGATAGCATGAAGATAGAAATTCACGGTAAGTTACCATGCATGATCTAAAGAACAAACATTTCTTTTCATATAAATCATTTTGATTATTCCTTACATACTATCTGGTAAAAAATAATTGTAGATCTTCAACTGAAATAACTTTCAAACAAAATATCAAAGATTTGCTGATATTGCTGGAATTGGTAAATTCAATTTATTCACTGGGCTGGAAATAAGGCGTGGTTATGGGAACCTATTTACAGGTTACTGTGAAATTTGAGATGGTCTGGTTATTGGGTAACCTTCTGGCAACTAGTTACCTGAATAACAGGTTACCAGTTATTTCCGGCCCTGTATTCACATTGTAATTCCATTATAGCAGGAATCCAAGATCGTGTAAGAATTAGTTTCCAAAAACTTTCATGTGAAAAATCTTTTTATCCAAGCCAACTTTAAAGCTTTGTTCATTTGAACGAAATCTGGGGCATTTGATCTAAAGACATGATCATGCCTGATGAGTATCTAGGCATGAGGAGTATTTTCTCGCCTTTGGTATTCAATATAAATTTGAACAATGTTGTTAAGCTTATTTATCATTTTACAGAACCTTGCTATCCCTTGTGCATTATAGTAAAATTCTACATTCTCTTTGCAGTTTATTTATATCTTTCTGGAAGTTTAATTCCCAATGATTTCACCAATTTAGTTCTTATTAGCTGCAGCTGTTATTTCAAACTCCGAACAGCGCATGTCAGCTGAACGACTGTCGTCTGGCTGACGATAGTCGTTCAGATGTATGCGCTGTTCGGAGTTTGATTTGGGGCAAAAGGCGGTTATGTCCCCTCCTCTCTAGACAAACCACTAGGGGGCGTTGGGTGTAAAGCAGACGACATGTGCAGCAAAGGAAGTTCTGGCAACATTTCGTTGCACAGCAGTGAAAAAGAAGTATTAATTTCTTCCATTATGTCAGAAATTGGAGTAGAGGAGGTCTTTCAGATCATTTAGGACGAGTGGGACTTCGTGTTGAACTTTTTATACATTCCGGATGACTACAGTCTACACACTGACTGAATCAACTCAGTGGAACAGGTCACAGCAGCAACAACAACAACACCATGCTGACAAATAGCAGAAACTTGCAGCTTGCACTCGGACTCAAAAGTTGGCGCCCAAAAGTTGCAGATTGTAAGATTCAACAGTCACCAGTTGAATGTTATGCAACCCCAGGTTGGGCCACACAGTCTTTCTCTGAGAAGCAATGCCAAAAATACCAGGTAACTCAATGATCTCAATTTTTGCTTTGATTTTGTCAAAATCAACAAATCCAGTTGTCAGCTTTTTTTCTTCAACAATTTAAATACTGGTATCATTCTTATACGTAACATTTTGCTCAAACTTTATGCGAATTTGTTTGATTCCCTTAAATTATTTTTCGCAGAAATTTGAAATCACAATTTTGCAGGGTTGAATAAATCTTTATGGTAATGAAAAAGTGAAACGTTATATCTTGAACAACTCTCTAATGAGACTCAAGAATGGCGAACAATACATCTGCTGTTCCATCAGCTGCCAACGACTCGTGCAGCTACGGGTGTCCGACCTATTATCGTGTGTTTTTGAAGGTTTATTTGGACTATATAAAAAGTACTTCTTGAAATGATATGAAAACTGACACGATGATTGCTGAGCTCGTCGGCTATCTTCCGTTATGAATTCAATCCATGACGTCACTCCCTTCTGCAAGTGCGAGAGCTATTTTTAAATCGACTTTTCAGCTCAGTTCCCACCGTGGACAGTACCAGTTATCGGACACCCATCGTGAACAAGAATTTGACATTGAAGTACAATGTATTTTCAAGTTTTGTGCATGACAATCGTTAGTTGGAGTTCTGTCGTTTAAGATGATATGATCATTGTTCAATTTCTATACGTATTTACTTGAGAGCAAGATCCGGAAGACAGGGTGGTAGATCGAATTTCGCACCCTGCCACAACATGAGAAATTTCGAATTTTGATCAAAAAAAAATTTATGTTACATTTCAATTTTTTGACTTTCGTGTCTACCTATAATTCTATATTTTGCATAACAATTAGAAATGATCTCCCCTTTGTTCTGACATATTATTGCCTTGTCATCACGAGCACAACACTAGCTAAGATTCATAGCGTCTCCCTTCCCTCACCGCTATGCCGACGACAAATACATTTCCCTGGTGGTAGCTCGAACATCTCCATGGCGCACTTCTTATTACCTTTGCGCCCTATTGGACCTTCAACTTGAGAAAATGGGCCGCCATGAATAAAAATACAGAAATGGCAGACTAAATGGCCATTTGTCGGTCAAAAATTAATTACAGACGTTAAAATTATTCCTATGGAGCCTCAAAATCACCTGAAATCGAGGGTCAAGAAGATGGGCATTTCCGTCATAATAGACCCCGTGTATACAGGGGATGATGATCACAACACCGATTATGGTATTTTTATTCATGGCGGCCCTTTT
Organism: Hanleya hanleyi; assembly: GCA_036873755.1. NCBI lineage: Eukaryota > Metazoa > Mollusca > Polyplacophora > Lepidopleurida > Hanleyidae > Hanleya > Hanleya hanleyi. The sequence continues at coordinate 2,704 of JAVTVY010039630.1, read as the reverse complement.
TCTCAAGTAATGAAGGTCCAATAGGGCGCAAATGTAATAATAAGTGCACCATGGAGATGTTCGAATTACCACCAGGGAAATGTATTTGTCGTCGGCATAGTGGTGAGGGAAGGGAGACGCTATGAATCTTAGCTAGCACAACACGTGCGCTCGAGATGCGTGTCCGATAACTGACCTGTCCGATAACTGTTCCGACACCCGTAGGGTAAAGATTCAATGGCTGTATGTACACCGGTTTTCCGTAATTCAATTGATCTCTGTACATCAAATATTTCTGAAACTTCGATGTTTTGTGAACTATGCATCGTCCGATAATGTCAGAAAATCGTCACACGCACCAGGATTTTATTTTTATTTTATTTTTGTTTTTCATTATTTATGGCAATTTATCTGCAATTCCTAAATTAATGTTAATCATATTAAAGCCGTACCCCAGGCATGGACGCGAACAGCCAGCTGTGAGGCTGGGTTGCCCCGAGGCTATACGGTACGATTTTGGAGGCTAAAATAACACCGAAGCAAAATTTATTCACCAAAAATGATCTTCATATTAGAGAGAGAATCAAGATAATACTCAATGAATATTCAAATAATTGCAGGTTTTATTCAAGGAAGAAAGGTTAATGTGAAAAAGAAAATTATATATCACTAAAAAATTTGTATGAAACCCGTTCAAAGGAAATGACCAATTTCATATTACATTTTTATTCCATCCAGGTAAAATACAGTATGACATGGGGAATATGGAGGGTAGGCCTACTCTGCAGTCTTCAGAAAAATGTCCAGGAATAGGTATGTGGGTAATAGATACCGGTACCGCATATGTATTTTGACAAGTTATAAACACATCTGTCACTCATGTTCTTACCCCCCCTGTCTTTTCAAGGGGAAGGGAATGTTCGCATGCAGTCCCTGTCGGTATGGCAGAACTTATCCAGACAATATCTTGGCTACTATTAATCGACTTTTAGAGTGAGTGAGCGAATATGATTTAACGTCGCTTTCAACTATATTTCAGTCATATCACGACGTTGGGTCCTATTCCTTTTCACACCCGGGAACCACACGGGTGGGCTTGGGGTCCTATTCCTTTTCACACCCGGGAACCCCACGGGTGCTCGACTTATTGAGACATTCTTTTTTTAGAAGATTCTTAGTTCCTTGCAGAGATATGCATTGTCACATATTTTACCCGTTAAAATATTTTGCTGAATTATGCCTGTGTATCGTAAACGTCATCGTAAACGTCAAGAAATAAGCTTATCTGGTCTATTATATCAGTAACTTTTTTACACGGAAGAGATGCTTTAGGGTCACCTGGCAGATGTGACTTTTTCTTACTCTTAATTCATTGTCCACAGAGTTGTGGCCTTTTATCAATGACATCAATACACTTTTGTACATTGTCACTATCTCTGCCACAAACTCGCACATTCATTGGCTATTTTACTTGCTTTGAGACAACCATGTAGGATAAAATTGTGACAAACGGGTTCGAAATAATCACAAACAGGTTCGAAATATTTTTGTGATCGGTTCAGTGTTGCCATTGTGCCACGTGCACTGATGAATTCGCACTTGTTGACGTTACGCTGCATCAAGCTAGTTTGAAATAAACGCAAACCATTGAGCATAGTTTCTCTCAATTTTTGGAAGTGGTTGATGTAAATATGGTCTTCCCTGTGATATGGACAGTCACACTTTACTAGTAAAATTATTGAAGAATAAAATATCATGGGTGCCAAAACCCTCATCTTGGTTTGAGGGATCTTCCATTGTTATTTACTCAAATGCTAGTTCTCTCAGTTGATTAGTCAACTGGACCAATTGACAATCAGGAAGGAACAATTACAGAATCTTTAATATTTGATAGTTTGTATTGTGCAAGTCCCCCATTTGGTCCAAATGTTTAGGGATATATTTTGGTGAGAGCATAAGAAGGAAATCAGGTTCCCATTTGCAAAAGGCGTATCCTATTACAAATGGTACCACCATCTACCGTTTTCATTTTTCATCTATGACGGACCCACATTTTTGTGTTTAATTTATTGTTTGTAGAAGCTAATAATCCAAACTGTATACAATTATCACCCCAGAATGGATTGAAAGGATGATGAAACACCAAGCAAAATTCATTTATGTGAATTTGGAGAACGTCATTCTGTCAAATCCATTTTGAATGCTTCATGATGTTCACATGACATTAGCAATATTATACAAATGACGTTAGCAACATTTTTCCCAGTGCTCAAAATTATGGTAATTTGGTAATTTTTGTGTTATCTACCTTGACAGAGCTGATGTTAGACACCATTTTTTTCTCATCTCTCATTATTCCCATTTGCTCAAATTGTTTTACTAGCTTGATGAGTCAGTAGTGAACAGATAATGAAAAGTATATTATAAAGGTTTAACAGCTATTCATTTTGTTTTTCTTTGGTTATCTTGATTTTGGAATGTTGCTAATGTCAATTTTTTCTAGGACAGATTTTGGTACCTTTTATAATAGAATATGCCAAACTTGAAAAATGGTACTAAAATATAATCTGAACAATGTCTAATACCAACCAAGGAGATGCTGATCCATCCTTACAAATATGTCTCTGGATGTTTTATTTACTAACCATGTTGTTCATGTGCTAATAAACTGCTCCTATTTTTTCTTGTGTTACCTCAAACTTCCATTTATCTTTCAGCTTGCAGT
>JAVTVY010039629.1:0-18758 GCA_036873755.1 Hanleya hanleyi | reverse complement strand
AACTGACCTTTGACCCCGGCGCGCGCGGTGTAAAAGCTTCCACCGCGGTGGAAACCTTTGCGCGCCGGGGTCAAAGGTCAGTTCCGGCCACCACCACCACCACCACCGGGCGTTGACGCCCGTCAACGCCCGGTGGTGGCGTTGGTGGCGTTGGTGGTGGCGTTGGTGGCGTTGATGGTGGCGTTGGTGGTGTTGGTGGTGGTGTTGGTGGTGTGCGGCGGTGGTGTTGGTGGAGTCGGTGGTGGTGTGTGTGGTGGTGGTAGAGTCTTTAAATATAGGAATGAACATGTGTCCATCATCAGTCCATATGTATTGGTCGAACATGAACATGTCGTGTACGTGTACGTTCTGTGAGAGAACATTCTCTCGTCGCGATAGTATGCTCAGGCACATTCAACGCAAACACAACCAAGAGACACAGCCGAGTCCCGCTATAGGTCCAACAAGAGCAGTAGAGCATCCCTATACGATGACGGTGAGCGGCCCTACAGGGTGTGGAAAGACATCCTGGGTGATGAAGTTCTTAGAGGGAGGTGTGGCAACTCCAGCTCCGACACGTGTTGTTTGGTGTTATAGCCAATGGCAGCCCGCCTACGAAACTACAAGGTTACAGAATGTGAGCTTTGTCCCAGGAATTCCTCACGACATAGACGAACCCTATTACTTCGATTCCGAGCAGACCAACGTGGTAGTGCTCGATGATCTGATGAGTGCGGCTAAGGACAATTCGAAAATCGCCGACCTATTCACCAAAGGGTCCCATCATCGCAATCTGTCCGTCATCTATTTGACTCAGAATCTCTTTCCTCAAGGGAAGGCGTCCAGAGATATTGCCTTGAACTGCCAATACTTTGTGTCGTTCTCCAATCCCATTGACAGAGCACAAATCCGTGTGTTTGGTAGTCGAATTTATCCTCAGAACATCGACCATTTCATGCAGGCGTTTCAAGGAGCGACAAGCCGTCCGTACGGCTACCTGTTCGTAGATTTAAAAGCCCATACCCCGGAAGATCGTCGGCTGACGACCCACCTGTTACCCGGCGAAGAATCACCGCAACGTCATATACCCCTACACCATCCGCCGAGTCCACTCTTGGCAGAGCAGCAGCAGCAGCAACCCACCCCCGTACAGCGGGCCTCCTTCATACCACCAGTACCGGAATATCACCCAACCGTGAAGGACCAACCCGAGGTTGAAAATGATAATGTGAACTCGAGGTTATGGAAGGATTTGCTCAAAGAAAGTATGGACGCCGAGATGGGCGAGATGTTGGAGGTCACAGAAAACAAGTTTCAACGCAAAGGGTATTCGAAAGAGGAAGCCGCAATTTTAGCCCATAACAGATTGGCACCCAGACTACGACGGGCTTTACGTCAGCGGTATGCCGACTTACTGACCCATATGAAATTGTTGGATAAGGACCCAGTCCATATGGAAATTGAAAGAACAGCGTCAATGTTGAAAATCTCGGGCATGAACTGGAAAGCGGCGTATGTCAGAGCAATAGTACAAAAGCAACATTTGTTCGAACGCATCATTAAACGACGTTAAAGCGTTAAGAAAGTGTGTTAAGGCGTTGAGACGGACGTTAAGGCGTTGAGACGGGCGTTAAGGCGTAACGACGGGCGTTGGCGGGCGTCACTGCATTTCGATGAATTGGTGTCAATTCCATGGAAATCAGAGCTTCTGATCTAATTCACCAGGGCGTTGAAGCGTTAAGCTAAGCGTTGACGGGCGTTACTGTCTATAAAAGCGAGCGTATTTCCCAAAAACACACACAGTCGACGTTCAACCGTCAACATGACTTATACTTGCTCTGAGTGCGAACGCACGTTCACCAGACATTACGATATGATGCGACACCAGAAAACCGGCATCATTGAAAACTGTTGACCGCTTCTCTCTTGCAGGAAACAAGCCTATGTTTGTCTTTTTGAATTTGGTGCTAATACTGTTATATGGAAATGGAATAGGTCTTTGGATTATGGACGCGGATATTCTCTAATGGACGACGGCTGGATTATGAATGACGGACTAGACGCTTGTAATACATGGGATTGAAGACACTGAGGAGTCCGTTGAGGCGGATGCTGATACAGAGACTGCTGAGAGTGTGCCGACTGATACCGAAACAGAGATTGCCGAGAGTCTATCTAGTGATGCGGGGAGCTTGACCTCAGATAGTCAGCCTACGTCTGTGGAAAGTGAGGCAGAACCTACCTTCTGGGATCGTATTGTGACAGCAGCTATCAATACGTACGCTGCAGCGATCGAGGACGCCGCAGAGGATAATTTACAACAGACGTACACCCAAATGCGCCCCCGCATCAGGAAAACAGCCATGGCGATCTATGAACAGTATACCTTACTACCGCTTGAAATGAAAGGCGACCCCACGCACAGGTCCATCATGAAGACCAAGCGTCACTTGGAAGAGGCTATGGGGCTACCACCCACCGAGGCCCTGGAAAATGCGATCAGAATGCGCAAACAACTGTTTCAGGACATGCTACCCGAAGAATATCCAGGCCTGTCCGACGATGATTAGAATAAACGGTTCAGAGCGAACATGGCCGAAGATGGAACTTTCTGAAATGGAGACTTCTGATTGGACAAGAATCTAACGGACAGGAACGAATATGACAGATGCAAATGGTGGCCTCTGATTGGGCAAGAGTCTTTTTGAGCTGTAAACATACCCAACGCGACTCCCCCAGCGTGGGTATGATGTAACATTGGGGAAAATAAACTATATGAAAAAAAACTTGTTGTTGTTGTTGTTCTCTCAAGTGTCACAAGGCCCGTTAAGGCCGGCGACCTATATACCCCTATACCCCATATAGGTATTTTCCCGGATTTTCGATAAAGTCCGTGTTCCGTATTTTTTTTCCGGAAAATTTTACATGCACCCACCCATGTCTGGATGCCCCTTCACCTAGGCTTCACATTGATACCTCATACAACTCCATTGGACCATTAGTGGCTCCCCTAGCTGCAAAACGTATAGCGGGACCCATACAGGGTCCAGTTTTCGACACTAGGGGACCACATCCCGACGAAATGGCCAGTTTGCGACACCGGATGTGCCGCCATCTTGAACATACGTGCCGCCATCTTGGATATGTCCCATAATGCACAGGGTAAAAATACTCGCTTCTGATTGGCTGAGAGCTCTGTGACGGATTTGAAATACTCGCTTCTGATTGGACGAGACCTCCGCATTGCGTCTGCGCATGCGCAGAATGATATTCCTACCGCACACCCAACCCATCAGATGCTCCTTCACGAATTCTTCACTTTGATACCTAACTCGACCCATTGGTCAACTAGGGCTCCCCTAGCTCTAAAACGTCTATTTCCATACCCTTTGGCCACCGCGCATGCGCAGAATGCAGATATTTCCACCCCACACCCAGCCCATCAGATGCCCCTTCACGAATGCTTCACTTTGATACCTCATATGACCCCATTGGTCCATTAGGGACTCCCCTAGCTCTAAAGCGTCTATTTTCATACTCTTTGGCCACCGTGCATGCGCAGAATGCCGCTATTACAATCCCACACCCAGCCCATCGGATGCCCCTTCACGAATGCTTCACACTGATACCTCATACAACTCCATCGGCCCATTAGGGGCTCACCTAAACCCTAAAACGTCTATTTCCACACCCTTTTCCCAGAATTCCCTGCCTGCGCATGCGCAGAATGGTGAAAACGGCCGAGCCACTAGTCCAGTCAGATGCCCCCTCGCCTAAGCTTCACATTGATACCTCATATAACTCCATTGGACCATTAGGGACTCCCCTAGATTCCAAAACGTCTATTTGCATACCCTTTTCCCACAATCCCCTGTCTGCGCATGCGCAGAATGGTGACAACGCCCGAGCCACTAGTCCAGTCAGATGCCCCCTCACATAGGCTTCACATGGATACCTCATACGACTCCATCGGCCCACTAGGGACTCCCCTAGACCCCAAAACGTCTATTTCCATACCCTTGGGCCACCGCGCATGCGCAGAATGCCGATATTTCAACCCCACACCCAGCCCATTAGATGCCCCCTCACATAGGCTTCACTTTGATACTTCACTCGACCCCATCGGTCCACTAGGGACCCCCCTAGCTCCAAAACGTCTATTTCCATACCCTTGGGCCACCGCGCATGCGCAGAATGCCGCTATTTCAACCCCACACCCAGCCCATCAGATGCCCCTTCACGAATGCTTCACATGGATACCTCATATGACCCCATCGAACCATTAGTAACTCCCCTAGCTCCAAAACCGCTATTTGCATACCCTTGGGCCACCGCGCATGCGCAGAATGCCGATATTTCAACCCCACACCCAGCGCATTAGATGCCCCCTCACATAGGCTTCACTTTGATACCTCACTCGACCCCATCGGTCCACTAGCGGTCCCTACAGATTGCCGAACACTTCCACGAGTGGCTGTCATAGTCCAGACACGAGTTGTCTCCCTTGGAGCTATATACAGACCTCGGTGACTTTTTTCAAAAATTTCACCGATTCGCTCTGCAACACTTCCCATAATGTTCTACATGACGAGACGAGTAAAATAAATCCGAACAACCATACCACAAATGTATAGAAGTAAGTTTCCCATTAGATTCAACATTGACCAGTGCACCAGTATGTGCCGAAGATTTATATATTGATATTTTTAACGTTGGAATATACGATAGGACTCGTGGAGTAGTGGATAACGTGTCTGCCTCTGGATAAAGAGGACCCGGGTTCGAGTCCCGGGTTCGTTGTATAGAGTTTCACTCTTTTTTTTTATTATTTATTTTTATTTATTTATTTATTTATTTATTTATTTATTTATTTATTTATTTATTTATTTATTAATTAATTAATTTATTTATTGATTGATTAATTAAAATTAATTAATTAAAATTAATTAATTAATTAATTTATTTATTTATTTATTTATTTATTTATTCTGTGAAAACATGCAAATGTTCGAATCAAGGGAGATAACCCGAAATTTGTCAAAAATCAAAAAAGTGCAAACAGAGTTACCTCCCCCGGCAAAATAAGGTCTGTAATCACGGCTATATACTACTGATCGCATGTTCTGAAAGCATTTGTCGATGAAAATGGGTGAGCGTAAACGTGTGTAGATGAATGACATTAACCCTCACGGCCGTGTGCCAGCAACAACAACAATACGAAACAACAACAACATGTTGAATGACTGTCATATTCAGGCGGACTTTGATTGACAGGTGTTCAGTTTTGTGCGAAGGGTTAATTCATCGAGGCCGGAAAAAGTCCACCTGAGCAGGAAGAAATGTGAATCGCCATTTTTCCGAACAATTCTGTTTGCTTGACCACGTGTAGCATCCTATTTTCGAACAACTTCAAGTTGGTCATTCTTGTTTGACCTCAACGAAGAGATGATTCAACTTTATTCGTGAGTCAAACAGTCACCACATTTCTTCAATTTCCAATTTTTTATCAATTTTGTTCCACAAAGTCATTTTTCCCGACTTAGTTAAAAAAAAATGTCATATTTTCTTGTGTTTAATGTGTTTCCTATCTTTATGAGATGAAATAATGCGCCCTTGATAATTTAGTGGCCTTTTGAAAATTTCAACCTGACAAAAAAATGTCAAAATCTCTCAAATCCCCCTGATCCTATAGATAATCCAGTCCAGTTACCTTCGCGATAATTCCTCTTCTGAAGTTGGTGGTGTCACGAGGTCACATATCGTCCTGATACCATGTACATCGTACTCGATCAATTTCCATACAAACTGTATACGGCCCTACGGATAGTACATTTGCCATACGGCAGCCATCTTGGGCACGAAAACCTCTTTTGGCGCTCTCTGCGCAGGGCTATCCTGACATAGGACTGCGCGGGGAGCGGCCTAAAATTGACGATATTTCCTAAAGTTTTTTGCTAATTATTACTGAACCAGGCCAACCTATAACCATTTGGGTCATCTATACGCGGTAAAACTGACCCTGGGAGCGTGCGTATCCAATTTCAGCCCACCTTCGGCAACTAAAAGAGGGAATTCCCCGAAATCAACACCACGTGATGTCGTCAGCCAATCAGATAAACTCTACCGACGTATAACCCCAACGTAACTCGCCATTTTCGAGTCATGTGATGTCCTACTTGTTCAAAATTACAGATCTACAACACCTCTTGGATGATACGGAAGTATCATATCTGTATCTTTTTAGGCTCAGTCAATATATGTTTCAGAAGTAGTATGAAAAGCCTGTAATTTATCAGATTTCTCGAGTCTGTTTTCCGTCGGATGAAGACCGAACAGTATAAGGTAAAGTATCGCATATCGCTCCGCAATAATGGCGACACACGATTCGCAAGCCATCTTATGGATGGCGAAGTATAGGCAAAGGAATCAGGCATCAATATTGGTCCTAATACACCGCAGCCTGGCTAAGCATATTTTGCAAACAGTAGTACGCCTAAACGAGCCTATTGGAAGCCAACATAAATATTAAACACACAATATTGAACAGCATTTAAGAAAATTCTGTATAGTATGTTCTACAACAAAGACTATGTTAGATATGAAAATTGATTTGGGAAGTATTTTTAAATATTTTTATTTTATTTTATCAGTAATTGTCTTAGTCTAGCAAGGTTGTGTACCCGACATGTGGCTCAAATCACAGATATGTGTCAATTGCCAATTAATTATGCAGCTTCTTTTAGAATCAGGCACAATCAGAACAGGCTGTGAATGAATGGATCACAATAGGCAGTTGGGGATTGAATAGAAAGAATCCAGGGCATCTCCCTTAATGACTGCACAAACTGATTTTGATGTATTAGCTTTTCAAACTAACACAGGTTGGTGAAAGGAGTGTGACACACAGGTCTATCTTGGACAGCTCTACAGAGCTTTGGACTGTCCTTCATATTGGCTGATACGAATTATCATTACCTTGGACAATTATTTTGACATAGTTAATGATAAAACATCTTTTAAAAATACTTTCCGATGGAATTTACTTTTCTGAAATGCAGAATTATATCGGACCCCGAGATAATCGACCAATTAAAACGGAGAATTATCTCAGATCCCGAGATAATCGTTCAATGAAAATGCAGTGTAGGATTATATGGAATCCAAGGTTGTGTACCCGACATGTGGCTCAAATCACAGATATGTGTCAATTGCCAATTAATTATGCAGCTTCTTTTAGAATCAGGCACAATCAGAACAGGCTGTGAATGAATGGATCACAATAGGCAGTTGGGGATTGAATAGAAAGAATCCAGGGCATCTCCCTTAATGACTGCACAAACTGATTTTGATGTATTAGCTTTTCAAACTAACACAGGTTGGTGAAAGGAGTGTGACACACAGGTCTATCTTGGACAGCTCTACAGAGCTTTGGACTGTCCTTCATATTGGCTGATACGAATTATCATTACCTTGGACAATTATTTTGACATAGTTAATGATAAAACATCTTTTAAAAATACTTTCCGATGGAATTTACTTTTCTGAAATGCAGAATTATATCGGACCCCGAGATAATCGACCAATTAAAACGGAGAATTATCTCAGATCCCGAGATAATCGTTCAATGAAAATGCAGTGTAGGATTATATGGAATCCCGAGATAATCGTCCAATGAAAATGTAGAATTATCTCAGACCCCGGGATAATTATCTCGAACCCCAACATATTTAAGCAATGAAATCTCGGCATCAGTGTGTGCCATTTTCTTTTGCAACTGAAGAGAAAAGCTATCTATCAACACCATGCACGCCAAGATAAATTCTACACAAGAAATCGACTCGGAGCTGATTCAAGTAATGCCATTATAAATATATAAAAATAAAAAAAACATTTGATTATGGACACGAGGGAGGTAGGGTTGACGCTTAATTATGTTCAATTATTGAAGAGCGTTGATAGGATATTAATAATTACAGCCTTTTCTTATGGCATCCATTCTTGAAACGTCACTTTGATAAGTCTTTTTAACCATTTATAGCAGTAATACTAGAATATATTTGCACAAAATTTATAACATGGCAAGACAATGCTATAATTAAGAGATTACAAAACATCCAACACCAAAGATATGCTGGATAATTCTCAACATTTAGAAAAATTGTTTTCTTCAATTCTCCATAGACGATACAAATATAAGTGTTTTGCACTCTTGATGGTAAAAACACGATGTAAGATTTTAATGGCTAAATTTTCACGTGTTTCAATTCTGCATCAAAATAATCACACCTGGCGAAAGAATCAATTTTTCGTAAATCTGGACCCCCGTAAATCTGGACCTCCAGGTGGGATATAAGGCCTTCAAGGATATAGTGAATCTGGACCCACAGGTGGGATATAAGGCCTTCAATGATATAGTAAATCTGGACCCACAGGTGGGATATAAGGCCTTCAAGGATATAGTAAATTTGAACCCACAGGTGGGATATAAGGCCTTCAAGGATATAGTAAATCTGGACCCACAGGTGGGATATAAGGCCTTCAAGGATATAATAGAAATGATTATATTCTCTCTTGCCATGAACGGATGACATTAATAACTTTATAGTGTCATAACATTTTGAGTGTATTTTTCTACAGTATTTTTTTGTGATTATATACATGTACCGCCTTAGTTTACTGGTATTGCACAGTAAAACGCTTCAATTAAACTATTTACCGGGTTTAACACTCCATAAAAACACTTTCTGTGACATAATGTGTCTACATGGACAGCTGCAATAAATCTTAATAAATTAATATCCTATCAATGATTTCCTATCCTATACGTCGCTTCAGGATCTTACTTGCTCTTCGATTGAATTTGGTGTTCAGTGCGCCCATGTCATGAATATTTAATAACATTATGACATCATGGTCGCATTTAGGCTAATCCACTTGTGTTCGGGGAGAGAGATAGTAAAGACCAGTCCATACATCTATCATGTATAACGGGCGGGTGGTTGGGTGGGTTCAGGTTCCTGTTGCTTCAATGCATTTTGCTGAGAAGCAACAGGAACTTGATATGTGATGTCTAGCAATGTAATATCACTTGTCTTTATTGCACCATGTAAGCGTCCTGTCTGTATCTTGTGCGCTGTCCTCAGTGTTGTATAGGGTGGATGGAGGGTGTCTAGTTCCATGCTGCGTCAAAGATCTCTTCTTTGAAGTAGCAGGAACACAACTGGGCTGGGTGGTGCTTAGTTGGTTCGTCGTGATATAGCTGAAATATTGTTGAAAGCGACGTTAAATTCTATTCACTCACTCACTCACTCCTGTATAACGGTTCCATAATGGGTAGACCGCGGCATCATCAAAGGATACCCACCAGCATGCAGTCGGATTCTGCTGAGCCAACCATTGAGCTCCTACCTTGATGTCGCCTTCGAGCCAACATGAAGAGATATCGGGATTGGTCGACGCTCGCGTCAGTGCAAGCCAGTTATATCCTAGAGCGATATATCCAAATTGGGGACCAGAAAGGATTTAATTTTAATTAGATTGAGCTACAACAAAAACTGTCTAAGACACATATCACCACAGGGATATAATGGCCGAGAAGGGACATCGCTGTATTGTGTTATGAATCACACGAAGACAGGATGCGAAGTCAGGATGCGAAGGACGAAGGCAAGATGCGAAGCGCGAAGTCAGAATGCGAAATCAAAACATGAAGCGCGAAGACAGGATGCGACGTCGCGAAGGCAGGATGCGAAGTGGCGAAGCTAGGATGCGAAGCGCGAAGTCAGGATGCGAAATCAAAACAAGGCAATGCAAAGACTGGAAACGAAGCGCGAAGTCAGGATGCGAAGGTATGATGCGAAGCGCGAAGTCAGGATGCGAAGTCGCGAAGGCAGGATGCGAATTGGCGAAGCCAGGATGCGAAGCGCGAAGTCAGGATGCGAAGCGCGAAATCAAGATGCGAAGTCGCGAAGGACGGATGCGAAGTGGCGAAGTCAGGTGCGATGACTTCGCATCCTGCCTTCGCGACTTCGCATCCTGACTTCGCGCTTCGCATCCTGACTTCGCGCTTCGCATCCTGGCTTCGCCACTTCGCATCCTGCCTTCGCGACTTCGCATCCTGAATTCGCGCTTCGCATCCTGACTTCGCGCTTCGCTTCCAGTCTTTGGATTGCTTTGTTTTGATTTCGCATCCTGTCTTCGCCACTTCGCATCCTACCGTCGCGACTTCGCATCCTGATTTCGCGCTTCATGTTTTGATTTCGCATCCTGACTTCGCGCTCCGCATCCTGCCTTCGTCCTTCGCATCCTGACTTCGCACCCTGCCTTCGTGTGTCGGTCCAGATTCATTAACACAATACAGCGATATCCCTTCCCGGCCATCATACAGGGATCACTCGTGGTTCTCATTATGTCATTGGACAGGAAGTCCTGTGACTACTGCTTTAGGAAGTTCCAGACAAATACAATCTTACGTCTACTGCGCATGTTTCTGTGCATCTACCAAAATAGCGATATTTAAAGGAAATTCAATGGAAAAGGAAAATATAAGCTTTTTAGAGAACAATTTTGACAGGATTTTTGTAGCAGATGTGTTTTTCCAATTTGCAGGCAACACGACCTCAACGAAGTAATGCTGGAAAACTCACTTGGCGAAATCAGAGTAATTCGCCCTCAAGACCCTGGTTTTCCATGTTGGTACCTTGCTGTCTTGAATAGAAGAGTGGCGACTCCTCCCTTCCCCAATTTTATTAGATTTTTCGATTCAGCATTGTTTCACAAAACTATCGTGACATTTTGGCGAAAATTACATTTTAACTTCTTAAAACATTTTAGCTTTATCTATGAAAATAGAGGCATTTTTCATAGAATTCCGATCTAATGCCATATATTAGATTAGGGTTAAACCGTCATAGTACGAAATATAAATTCATAGCTTATTCAAAATAAAGCCTGGTGATCCATGAATTTTATCACCGGGTGTTAAGGGAATAGGACCCTACTCGTGTGGTTTCCGGGTGTGAAAAAGAATAGGAACCAAATGTCGTGATAGGACTGAAATAGTGTTGAAAGCGACGCTAAATCACATTCACTCACTCACCTCCATCGTCGAAATAAAAGAAAAATGACATTTTATTTTCAAATCTTCTTAAATATGCCGAAATTTTCCGTAGCACTATATCATAGTGTGTTCTTTCTTATGCATCAGTCGCGCAAATACTACAATTGTTGGAAATATCAGATGATTAAAATTTACAGGCGAACTAATCACATATGACAGCGGAATTAAAATAGTTGGGGTGATGCAGCCGAAATATCGGCCTTTGGGGACGTTTAAATTCTTAATATACCGGCATTTTTATCATGTTTCCTAATCGGTTATGGTAAGTGCATTAGTCGTGCAAATATTAAAAGCGTGGGAAATGTCAAACGATTACATTTAAAGGCGAAGTAAACAGATATAACAGGAGAAAACTAATCGGGAGTGTTCACTGAAACCGATAACTTCGCATTGCTTGAAAGCTCTATCAGGATGCTTCTGTTACCAGATAGTCCTGTATGCACTGGGAACATCAAGACCATTATAATTAAGATTCATCCATATTACTGCTTGCTTTTAAATCGTTGATTTAGATATTCAGTATATGACAGGACCCAAACTGATGAACAGCTCCGCAAATACGGGTGGATATAAGTTATCGATTTTTATCAAGTAGGGATGACTCTAGAAACACATCATAAGCGTCGACATATCAGAAGGTCTGGGAACGTTTCACTAGATGATACGGTTGCAGTGTATTTTTTTATATATCTCAAACACAGACCGCCATATTCAGTCAGAACAGGTTGTTCTTCGGGATATCCTGCCCAAGGAGAATGCGCTATGTTGGAAGATTCAAAATGAGGTTTTAGAAAGTATAATTATAAAACGCAAAGTGCCATAAGGAAATTGTCAGGATATATCTTCACCTTTGCCAGATAGTCTCATTGCAAATATCCGGGACAATCGGATAGCAGATCCGGACCATTTCATCGCATTATGACAAGCAACAATACCACAAATTTCAATTATACTGCCCAGTGCAATAATGAAGACAAGGACGCTGGAATATTTTACTGCCTGACTGTTCTACAGATTATTGTCTCAGTTTTAATTGTGGTTAATAGTATTCTTCTTCTCTGTGCCAGTAGTTTCTCAGAAATCCACAAACCCCTCAAGATCTGTGGCATCAATTGGAACATCAGCGGGATACTCATCGGGATTCTGACGGTGCCTATCCAGCAGCTTCTCCTGGGATCGAACTGTGACCAGACTCTAAGTGGAATATCTCGGTGTTATATCGGGCTCGGTCTTCAAATGTTTGTGATTCTCGGACACTATGTCGCTATTCTCTTCAGCGGAATCGGCATGTGGATATCTTTAGAAAACCCGCTATGCTCTATCAGCCCAAAACGGATTATGTTTGTTTTGTTAGGCGGTTGGTTGTTTGTCACAGTGTATATTGTTACTGCGACGGCTGTGTTTATATTACGACCGGAAGTTTGGACATTCACAACACGAATATTCTGTTCTTGGTCGTCTTACCATACATATTTTATTTTAAGCACAATCTATGGTTTCCTTTGTCTATCTTGCCTTACAGGGACCACAGCATTTGGGCGCATCATGTGCATTGCTAGAAGGCATGCGCGACAGATCGCCAATTTGGATATCGTACAAAAAAGCGAAACTGCCAGAAAAACTTGCCAATGTGCGCAGAATCGAAGTCGAATGGGCGTTTCCATGATTTACATATTTATTGGGTCTTTTCAGTTTACATCCTTGTCAATGATGCTTCATCAATCTGGCCGAAGCGAAGGTTGGAAGATCAGCTTATATTTCCTGCTATTTTGTATCAGCGTGTGGTTGAACTCCTTGCTTCAATGGCAAAATAAAACTATCAAGACCGGCTTGCTTAAAGCCTGGAAAGTAGTGAAAATCAAACTGGGAAGAAATAGTGAATGTGAGATGATGTCAAATCACTGGGACCTGTCTCACCAGTAGATTCCATTACTTGATCTTTATCACAGAATTATAAAAGATATTTACCCAACTGTGTTTTCCTACTCTCATTACATCAGCATTGCTCCTACCATCCTTACTCTCCTTGTTCTTTCGCTCATTCAGACTGGTATATTTGAACCTTGTGACCACAAGAGGCGCTTTAAACATCCAATTAACGAAGGCGAATCGATCTTATAATCGGCCTTTTGTTCATTGTTTACCTCAGCGAACAAAATGAACGAAATAGCCGTCTGTTTCAAACTTCACAGCCCCAGAGGAGATTAAACCTTGCTATAATATTGTTATTTGAAGAATTTTATTAAACATTTGTTCTATGGTTCTAAATCTCTTTTAAGTTCCAAAGGTCCATTCACGGGATTGATATTCGTTAACAATTCGGAGGTGAGGGTCAGTCGCCACCCAACACATTGTCTTATCGTCGAGTGATTGGCTCTAGCCTGGCTGGGCCTCCAAAAGAACAAAGGATATTTATCTGGATTTCACTTGACCGCTTCTCTCTTGCAAGAATATAGCTTTTGTTTATACATATATTTACGCCATACAGGGCATGTTTTTGGTTCTAAAAGTGCAATATGCATAAGGTCTTACGGTGATGCGTTATCGATGGCTGTTATCTACTGAATGTTGGACCTGACGTTTGTACTTAACCAGGAACAATAGGGTAGTATGAGTGCACGCGCGTGCCATTTGGCCTTAAATGTTCTCCTGTCACATCATAGCTTATGGTAGAGAAGTGTACCAACGTGAACGTCAGTCTTTATAGGCGATACCACTTGAATGAACGAGGACATTTAATGACATATATAGATACTAAGACTGTCAAAACAGCATAAAATGTTCGGAACATAGTTTCGAAGTATGAGATCGAATCTGACAACTCTTAAACAACATTACTGTATCAATTTGCTAACATGTATATTATCGTGGAATTGAATCTTCGATCTTATTCAATATTCCAATATATATATATCATAGATAGGAGTGCCAACCGTATTACTAATTGCGTAGAGTAGTATGTCAATGACATAACCCGGACAAAGGTGGACAGAAGTTGCTATCGCAGTTTGGCTAAGGGTGTGCACAACTGGATCAATATGCCATAAACAACAACTACATCTATTGGTTGTGTATACATTCTATCCGAGCGTTTGAGAAATGTTTACTATTCGAGAGAAGCGCAATCTTTTGTGACATTGAAGCACAAAGAAAACAAATCTGACATAATACAACTGTTATTATGTGTCCCCAACAAGAACCGTATTATATACCGTTTGGAAATTTTGTGTGTCGGAGGTGTTATTTTCCAGCTTTCTACAATGTGTCATGCTAAGGTATACACTCTTGCTTGTGAGGAACAAAAGTTATGATCTATTTTTGGTGACAGACTAACATGCGCAGCTGTTCACTCCAAAAGTCACAACGTTGTAGTCATCCGGACAGGTTCCACTCGAAATCGGATCGACGTCAGAAATGACAAACCGAAACGCCTCTACAGGCCAAGCCATCCCATAGATCTTACAAACGTATATCTCGCATTCGGAGTCTGCAACATTCCCGCAAAGTTGGATCATACCTGCTGGTAGAGCATCAACGCTGATAGCAACCGAACTACAGATAACAGTCTGGAAAGAAAAAGCATACAACAATCATTTGATATCCAGACGGTGGTCCAAGCATACTACGGTATAATATTAGCCCAGCCAAGAGTCAGATTTTCAGACACGATTACCGCCTGAGCAGCGCACCGCCGGAATTGATATCATATACAGTAAAATCGATGTTTGTAGAACATTCAGATTACTTTTTTCAATTCTGCATAATACTTATGTTGACCTAGCCTTAAAAAGAATGACCTAGAGATTATTTTCTCGTGTAGAGCATATAAAAAGTAGTTCGCTCATGTGCAAAACTGAAAGAGTTGTTTGGTCGGATTCAAACTGAACGTCGTGTGGGCGTGGGTTTTTCCCGATATGCCATAGCCACGTCGTGAAGGTCATCTTTCGCGATTCGAGTCAGGGTCATAGAGGAATGAGCCTGTGAAATGGAGCATGCGCTGTGGTGAGGTTGACGTTGGATAGGTGCAGATGCCAGTCGGCCAATCAGATGCTTTAAAACTGAAAGATATCACGTGATGCGCTTCGAATTTTATAAAACTTCATCAGAGTGGGGGCCCAACGAAGCAATTTGCATAGGATACGTTTTAGAGGAAAAATATTCGCCTTCAGAAGAAGAATTAATGAGGTAGGTCGGGGTACTAGTACACCCAAGATTTATTTAAGACGCTTCTCTACTGATTTTCGACCCATTTCAAGGCACTGCTGTCATAATAATTGGGGGGGAGGGGGAGAAGTGGTCCTTGGTCCCAGTTCTTTGAGCATTCCGCTCGTTGAGCATGCTGGAAGGGGGGGGGGGGGGTATCACGCGCTTTCGCCGCCCCTGACGATGAAATCAGCATTTTTTCTAATTCCAGGTAACGAAAGACAAATCCTAATAAATTAATATCTCATCAACGCTCTCCAATAATTGAACAAATTGAACAAACGATTTTTATTTCAATATAGTTATAATAGCATTCCTTGAATCAGCTCTCAGTCGATTTCTTGTGTAGAATTTATCTTAGTATCCATGGCGTTGATAGTCGTTTTGATAGCCATGAAAATTTCGTACCAGTATTAATTGTACCCATTCATCCATATGTCCTGTATACTGTATGATACGTTTGTATTTTGCCCTGAGCATTTCGTATTTAATAAACTTGCACAAATTGAAGAACACGCTAGGAAGTATACAAAGAGTAAATCTTGTCGCATTGTTGAGATGGGAAAGGAGGAGGAGGGGTGACGTCACGTACGTTCGAGGTTACGTCCGGTCGAGGTCACTTCCGCGTCAAAAGATATGTTTCGTAAACGGTTGCCATGGCAACATGGAGAATGGAGAAGAGGCCCCGTGACTGGCTGGGGTGGATGTAAAACTAGGATCCCCCAAAAATGCGGAAAAACGGGCTGGACACGCAGTCAAATGGGACTAGGTGGGCCAAAATGGGTCCTAAAGGGTCGCGTGACAATTTGAGGCGTTCCTCGAGGTCTGTTACGCGATGGACGAGATACATGCAAAACTAGGATTTTCCTAAAAAAAAATAAACGCGGAAAACAGACTTTACACCTAAACATGGAGAAAACCCATGTCAAAAGGGTCTAGGTGGCCAGTATGGGTCCTAAGGGTGGGGTAGGGTGTCAACTTGAAGCCCTCGTCGAGACCGACCACCTGATGGGTAAGACAGATACAATACTAGGATTTATTGACAAAATGAAATGCGGAAATCGGACTTTACACCCTAAACTGGGGGAAAAGAACCTTGAAATGGGTCTAGGTGGGACAATCCTGGGCCAAATGGTTCTTGGAGGGGGCATATTGAAGCCCTTGGCATGTAGACGACGAGGTGGCTTGAATCGAAAATGACGTCAGCGTGCGCGTGTGCTGTCAAGGCGTATTAGCGAAAATGGGAATTTTGGAGGCTCGCAGAGGTGTGTTTAAGCGTTTGAGAGACCATCCTGGTCCCAAATATGCCGCACAGGGTGTCGTACGGAAGTGTAGACTACGCTTGGGGTGGTTTGGACAGAAAGTGACGTCAATGTACGCATGCACAGTCAAGAAGTAGTAGCGAAAGCGTTCAGTTTGGGGGTGCGCAGGGGCAGGTTTGGGCGATTGTGAGACCATTCTTGGTCCAAATATAGCGTGCGGCGTGTTATCTTGAAGCTCCCGGCATGTAGACTACGCTTGGATGGTTCCGACTGAAAGTGACGTCATGGTACACATGCTCAGACGACAAGTTTTAGGGAAATCGAGCATGTTCGTAGGGGCATATTTAGGGAACTAGGCACCACATCTGATCCAAATATAGCATGCTGTGTGTCAATTTGAAGCTCTCGTAGTGTAGACTACGACTCGAGTGATGCCCACGTAACTATGACGTCATCAGTAGAAGAGAAAGTCATTCGGGTGCGGAATTGAGACAGTGCTACCTTCACTTCTCTACGCTAACCCTTCGAGGGCAACTAGTGGACCTTGGAGATGTATGTAGACCCTGGAGTGTATCCAGAGAAGACAAGAGACACCTAACCTCGGGCAAGCTGGCGTTGTGGATGGGCCATGATGGGTCTGTCTAGTCTGCTTCCCCTGTAGGTTACGGCGAACAGATTGAATGAGTGAGGCACGATTGAGTGAATGGTTGAAAGAGCGAGTGTGAAAGTGAAGCATGCCTTACGCTCGTCATAACGCAGTGACGTCCTAACTCTGGTGCGTAAGACCCCCTACGCACATACACACGCTCACAGACACATATGTACGTAGCTCTACGGGTGTGCACTATTTTGATTGGCTAGTCCGATAAGAAACAACAACAAGTCTATTTTGTATTACACATTTTATCATTCCCTCCATCACACCACTCAAGCTGGAGGAGCCGCTCTGGGTGTGCTTACAATTCTCGTATGTTCTTGTCCGTGTATTGTCCAATAAAAATAAGCCTTTTCAGAAGGCTCAATCTTCAGCCGTGTTCACTAGTGTTTAATCAGAATCCGACCTTTGAGAAACTGCCCTCGTGTTGCGTCAATCTCTGGCCATGTTCGCTCTGGTCCATCCCTAAGCGTTTTAGGCAGACCAGGATACTGTATTAGCGAAATATCCTGGATCCGATGTTTTAGCATTGTAATCGCATTTTTCAGAGCCTCTATGAGTGGTTATCCCATATCCTCGTCCAGGTGACGCATGGTCTCCACGATGGACCTATGCGTGGGATCGCCCTTCATTTCAAGCGACAGCAGACTATGCCATTTATAGATTGCCACTCCTGTTTTTTTCTGATTGAGGGGCGCATTTGAATGTAAGTTTCTTGCGAGTTATCCTGCCCGACGTCCTAGATTGCCGCAGCGTTGGTATTAACTGTCGATGTCACAATACGATCCCAAATGGTAGATACCCTTGCTTTCTCACTCAGGCTTCCCTCCCTGTCTACATCAGTGACCGAGCGTTCAGTGGGGTCTGCGCTAGGTCACTGATGTGGACAGGATGAAAAATCCCGAGAGGAAGCAAGAGTAACTACGCACCCTCAAAATTGCGGTTTTTGCTGATATGCCTTCATCTCGAATATGCTCACTTACGTCATTTGCGGACCAAACTACCCCCATCGTTGTCTACATGCAGAGGGCTTCAATATGACATCCACTATGAACAATTTGGACCGGGATTTCCTCACCTAAATCCATTTGACAGCCCCCTCCCTCAGTTTAGGGTGTAAAGTCCGTTTTCCGCATTTATTTTGTCAATAAAATCCTGGTTTTTTTATCTACCCCCCCCCCCATCGGGTGATCGGTCTCGACGAGCGCTTCAAGTTGACTCCCTGCCCAACCAGGGACACCTGGACCCTTTGACATGGGTTTTCCCCATGTTTCAGTGTAAATTCCGTTTTCCGCATTTTATATTTTCGGAAAATCCTAGATTTGCATCTATCTCACGTAACAGCCCTCGACGAGCGCCACAAATTGACACCACACGCGACACTTTAAGACCCATTTTGGCTCATCTATACCCATTTGACTGCGTGTTCAGTCCGTTTTCCGCATTTTTTTTCCGGGAAAACGTGGTCTCTTCTCTATTCTCCATGTTGCCATGGCAACCCTTCACCAAATATATCCTTTGATCCGGAAGTGACATCGAC
>JAVTVY010039628.1:0-19751 GCA_036873755.1 Hanleya hanleyi | reverse complement strand
GACCATTTGGGACTCACCTAGACTCCAACATGTCCACCCCGTATGGGCCTATACATCCATAGCCATGCAGTATAGGCCTATGGGCCTACCCAGGCCTCGGTGACTTTTTTCAAAAATTTCACCGATTCGCTCCGCAACACTTCCTATCGTGTTCTAAATGACGAGACGAGTAAAACGAGACCCCACAACGCTACCGCAAATGTATAGAACTACGTTTCCCAGGGGATAAACATTGAACCTGTACCCCAGTATGGGACTATATGGGGCTCGGTGACTTTTTTCAAAAATTTCACCCATTCGCACGGGGACACTTCCTATCATGTTCTAAATGACGAGACGAGTAAAACGAGACCCCACAACCCTACCGCAAATGTATAGAAGTACGTTTCCCAGGGGGACAAACATTGATCCTATACCCTCAGTATGGGACTATATGGGGTTCGGTGACTTTTTCAAAATTTCACCGATTCGCACGGGGACACTTCCTATCATGTTCTAAATGACGAGACGAGTAAAACGAGACCCCACAACCCTACCGCAAATGTATAGAAGTACGTTTCCCATGATGGTCCTATACCTCCCATACCCCATATAGGCATTTTCCCGTAATTCAGGATATAGTCCGTATTCCGTATTTTTTTCAGGAAAATTTTTACATACACCTACCCTGGAACTAGGGGGAGATAACTCTATTGATAGACAAGCCCCGTTAAGCCCGGCGACCTATATACCCCTCATACCCCATATAGGCATTTTCCCAGGTTTTTCGATAAAGTCCGTGTCTGTATTTTTTGTGAAAATTTTATATGCACCCACCCAGCCATCAAAACACTCCCTTCACTCTGTGGCTCACTTGATACCTCACCGGACCATCTGACCATTAGGGCTCCCCTAGCTCCAAAACGGCTATTTGTATACCTTAGCCATCATACGCAGAATGCCGCTATTTCAACCCCACACCCAGTCCATTAGATGTCCCTTTCTGGCGAATGCTTCGGCATTGATACCTCACTCGACCTCATCGGTCCACTAGGGGCCCCCCTAGTTCCAACACGTCTATTTCCATACCCTTGGGCCACCGCGCATGCGCAGAATGACCCTAATTCAACCCCACACCCAGTCCATTAGATGCCCCTTCATGGATGCTTCACTTTGATACCTCACTCGACCTCATCGGTCCACTAGGGGCTCCCCTAGCTCCAAAAAGGCTATTTTCATACCCTTGGGCCACCGCGCATGCGCAGAAGGCCGATATTTCAACCCCACACCCAACCCATTAGATGCCCCTTCATGAATGCTTCACATTGATACCTCACTCGACCCTATCGGTCCACTAGGGGCTCCCCTAGCTCCCAAAACGTCTATTTCCATACTTCCTTCGCCACCGCGCATGCGCAGAAGGCCGATACAAGTCAACCCACACCCAGTCCATTAGATGCCCCTTCAAGGAATGCTTCACCTTGATACCTCACTGACCCCATCGGTCCACTCAGCCCCTAGCTCCAAAAAGGCTATTTTCATACCCTTCGGCCGCCGCGCATGCGCAGAAGGCCGATATGTCAACCCCACACCCAGCCCATTAGATGCCCCTTCACCTAAGCTTCACATTGATACCTCACTCGACCCCATCGGTCCACTAGCGGTCCCTACAGATTGCCGAACACTTCCACGAAAACCCACGGTTTTGGAACTACTTTCGGTCCGCGGAGGCAGACCGCATCACCGCCAGGCAGCATCACCGCGGAGAAATACACGCCCCCAAGGTCACGCCCCATTCACCCAGACCGGAAGTGACGTCATACCTGCGCACAACACTCCTGCGCACACCGCCACAATACCGCCACATTTTTTTTTCTGCGCATGCGCAGTGAGGCGCTAAATCGCAATTTACGCGCTATATACTACTATGCTCTGCGTACTATATCCGGATGTGTTCGCGGAACAAGTCATGCTCTCCTGTACGCAGAAACTGGATTTTTACTGTTATCCGAACGTAGAGATCGGCACAAATTACGCCTCTTTTTATAAAATGATATATGGGATTACTCCAACTTATTTAAGTTCTCTTATTCCCCCTCTAACCTCAAATATAACTGCTTATCATTTGCGAAACAGTAATAATATTGTGCTTCCCCATGCAAGAACCACATTGTATTTTAACTCTTTTCTTCCCTCTGTTGTTCGCATGTGGAACAGTCTCGATGCAAATATTCGTGAATCGCCTTCATACTCTTCTTTCTGCCGAAAATTATCCCTTAAAGACAACGTTGTTCCTCCATTTTATTATGTTGGCGATCGTAAATTCCAAATTATTCATTCACGGTTGAGACTTGGCTGTAGCTCGCTTAACGCACATATGTATCTACGACATATCACTGAAAATCCTTCTTGTGCTTGCGGACATGACGACGAAAACCCGGAGCACTATCTTCTGTTTTGTCCTCTTTATACACCATTTAGAATCCAAATAATTCAATTACCAAATCATGATATCGAAACCCTTTTATTCGGAAACCTATATCTTAGCATTGAAGAAAATACAAATATCTTTAGCACTGTCCATAATTTCATTATGCAATCAGAACGATTTTCGGAGTGATGGCGATTCATTACTCTTTCGCAAATGACATACATGTATAACCATTTAAGCGTAATATTTATTCTAAAGGAAGCCTATGTGAGCATACTCTTTATAAGTTAGTGTATATAATTAGTACTGAGTACACTTGTCTATTGTATAGCTTGATAATTCGTAGAAGTATATATATATATTATTAATACTGAGAGCATAGAATTGTATATATCAGATTGTTTACCTCATGTATTTGTATATAAATGTTTTTCTTTCTTTGTTTTCACATATGATTATATATTATTTCATCTTTTCGCCAAGTTAAGGGAGTAGAGGACGTTCTTTTCCCTGCTCTTATGGGGCTACAACATGGTCATTTGTCAAATTTTTCAAAACAAGCTGAATTTCCTAACAAAAGTACCCAGACATATCAAAATGGAATAAAAATCAACAAAAGACACAACACAACCATTTATGCGTTTTACTGGTGGTTCGATAGTGTGATGGGATGGACCAAAAAATTGGCATTTTAAATTCAACGGTTGAAGGGTGCAAAGTGCTCCATAGATTAAAAATTATTCCTCCGGAATACCCCCCAAATTCACTCTTATTCAGTTTCAACTGAAACAAAACTTCTGAATGGCTAATAAATTGATCTTCAATAATATTCTCCACACCCACCCCGATTCCTCACCCCCACCCCCTCCTGGAAATAGGACTGAAAAGGCTTCGTTTATCTGTTATACCGCTAATATTTTCTAAGAAAGTATGGTGTCCCCCTGTTTTTATTGCATATTTAACAAGCACTATATGTGTTTAGTATTATATAGCAAAATGGGAAAAATTTGACCTTGGGAAGTATGATTTATTGAACATCTAAGAAGAAAAAAATCAAATTTCCCTATGTATTCAGTGTTATGGCTTTTAAGTGGTATACATGCATTTGGCTGCCAGAAGGAAAGCAGTCCTCATGTACATGTATATATATATATGTGTGTGATACAACCAACACATGTAGCTTCAAACAAGACCCTTCAATCAATTGTCTGAAATTGAATGCAAGTGTTGCAACTGGGACCCAACTTCTATGTTCAATTGACTAAAAGTAGCTCTTGATATAAGACTGGCTGATGCCATTCATGGATATGGGGATTAAAGGCAGATTTCTCTTACAAGGGCCCATTCAGAGATCCTCATACATAAGGTTTTCACAGAATAAATTATGAAGTAATGACCTTCCAGAAAATATAAAATTGTATTTCACACACTATTATGCATATTATATAGTACTCGTATTTAAGTATATACCAGGTATATCCATGCATATTAGGAGTACTTGATTGTAATGGTTTCTTTTCGGAAATGAACATATAAAAATAGTTAGTTGACAGTGTGTTTTAACTTTTTGCCAAAAATCTTTCAAATTCGACACTGATTTTAATCCTTTCTTTGCAGAAATTGTTTTAAATATTATGTATAGTGACATCGGAGATATCGCGGAGTTAAATTCGCTCTAGTAAATAATGTATGGGAATAATGTCCTCGACTTTGTCATTTTCTAAATAACAACAACATTGGGTTAAGGTCTTGGCGGCTGAATGATGGACAAGACGCTTGTATTTCAGTTATGTCAGATAATTACAAGCGTAGACTGACAGAAAATGTTTTTGTAAACTTGCCAGGATTCGAACCTGGAATAATATGGGCAGGCGAAAGAAGTGCTGCTGCACAGCAACGAAGGTGGCAATTATCGTACCACGATGCCCGCACAGCGGGAGACTTTCACGCTAGTCGTTCATTATGAAGGTGAAGGTCATTTGACGAAAACACAGTTCCGCAATCACGAATCAATGGGCGCCAAGACGAAATTTTGACAACGACAACAATGACCCGATGACGGGTGAGTCAGTGTTTCTGCTTTGTTTGTCCTTTGTTTCAATCTCGAGAGGAAATGTGGAATTGAGTTAATAATTTTACGATACAGCAACAAATTAAGATCGAGTGTCATGGTGTTAGAATGCGTTTGAAACAGAAAAGTCCCTCGGACACTGAACAACAACAACAAACACTCTATACTAATCAGCTAATGTGTGTCCCAACTAATCTAGTGAGAACGTTTTGTCCAATATTTTGAGAAATATATATTGTTGTGTTCTGAAATTTATGTCACTAGTACAATGCAAATATAGTATTCAGTCCAAATATTACCAAACAGAACTCAGTGTAACTACATCTAGCTCCGGTGTGGCCTTGTTCCATACTACGTGAGTATGGAACAAGGCCACACCGGAGCTAAACTACATCATGTATCTGTTTGAAACGTTTTCTGTTTTGGGTGGTCATTCTCTGGCCTGGGTTAAAATTTGACGTCGCCAAGGCTGAGGGGGACTGGCCCATATGTGCATCATAAGACCTGACGAATCCCATCCTTTCGAGCCAGTGGGCTTGGTTTAGTTACACATGAGAGTTCTGGAAATAAGTAGGTTTTCTCTAAATCAGACCAATCAGTGAACGCGCTACGGCTTCGAGATCAGATCTCGTACAGAACAAATCTTGTACACCTCGCACGTGTGCGCGTTCAAAGCACGTGATGACTTTCTATGAGGATTGCGTATGTGTGGGGGTGAAGTTTAATTTGTCTGTCAGAATTTCTACTTCTAGTAAGTATGATTGGAAGTTTTTTTTTTTTTTTTTTTAAATTGTTTTCTGGAGCATACTTACTTGTGGTTTCCATCACACGGGGAGTTAATTTTATCGCCCACCAATGTATCTAACATGACTCATGATCATGATGTTCATTTTACGAAAACCAGACAACAATCCCATTTCAACAGCTGTGTTTATGTCATGTGACATGGGGTGCAGTCATTGTTTTTCCTCGACTGTCCCTCTCTATCTTCGAATGAACGTTCACCAGTGGCGTCAGAACCAGGGGGGCCCGGGTCTCCCCACTTTTGATTTGGGGGGCGAATGTCTTTGGGCTTCCCCACTTTTCGGCTCATATCCCCTCAAAATTACTGATAGAGTGCCAGGACGTGTAGTGGGGTGTTATAGGCCTGTTTTGTTTGTGTTAAACCAGGAAGTCAAACAGAGTCCGGCATATTCTTCAATATCGATGTGTAAATGCGAAACAAATGTGAAAATAGAACGGTGAACCATGAATCTATATACATTGTGTTCAGATTTATTTCCGAGAAAACGCGTAATACGCATCTCCGGCAACCTGACATGCTTGAGACCCGGAGCTTCCAGGGCCTACATGTAGGCGGCCTTGGGACCCTCGCATGTCAGGTTGTGAGGATCGCTTATTTTAGCTTTGTATAAATGAATCGGTATCATATTGGTTCTAATATTTCGTGCTCATAAATGCGAAACAAACGTGACAATAGAATCATAAATCTGCATACATTATGTTCGAATTTATTTCCGGGAAAACGCTTAGGACGCATCTCTGGAAATCTGGGACTTTGGAGCTTCCGGGGACTAGGCGGCCCCTGGACCCTCGCCTGTTGGGCTGTGAGGATTTCCCTGTTTTATCTTTGTGTGAATGAATCGTATCGGTAGGCATATTGGTTTCCCTTCCAAGAATTCAAAGTCATCGTTTTGCATGTTTTAAATATACATAGAAAGTCAAATGGATGCAGGCATGAGGTGCGATATTTTCAATACTGCTGCGTGCTTATAATTGGAAAAATCTTGAAAATAGAACCATAAATCTGCATGCAGTATGATCAGTTTTATTTCCGGGAAAACGCACCGAACGCATCTCCGGCGATCTAGGCTGTGATAGTGGCCCCCACACTTTCAATAACGTTCCAACGCCACTGGTTCACAGTCAAATGGCAGCAAACTCACATTTCCAGTAAATCTGTGTCATGTTCCGATTGAATTTGTCGTCATGAAATAGCATGAAAATATATCAATCTATATATTTCTGAAACGAGTATTTCTTCAGGATTCCAATCATATTATCAGAATCGGATAATTCGTGGATACGCTATCAGTTATTGATGGCTGAGGAGTTATACTTCCAGTGATTGCCAAAGATTTTCCGGAGATAAAATAATCTAGTTTTTCGTCCAAATATAAACAACAGTCGCTGTTCAGCTTTTGATTGCGGACAAGTCAGATTGATGAATTATTCATTTAGTATATTATTTCTTCGAAAAATACTCAAATAAACTATTTAAATGCATGAACGATGATATTTACAACAAGATCATCATAAAATTGCGACTTCCATCTGCTGTACGGGAATTGCTCTCTCTCGTGGGTTAGATGTACCCAAAAAGTCGAGTTAATAACTGCTCCCGCACGTGCATGGAAAGGTCATGTAACCCGCGAAACACCTCCCAGGGAATAGTCTTGATCCCAGCACTAACCAGGTCAGTTTTTGTGTCTCTCAAGAAATTACTTTTATATAAAATTGAAATAAACCATGAAAAGCGTACGAGAAATGATCGCTAGGCCGTAAGATGGCTGATTATGTCAATCCGCTGCGAGTAATGAGATGTGAAAGGTTTGAATTTCCTCGTTGGCCAAGCTACTTTGATGTCGGGATGAAATCGACATCAGAGTCAAAGCAAAAACCGCAGGCTTGGGATACCGACATGCTAATTCAAAACAAGCGCGGATGCGGGATGAAATGTATGACATAATAGAGGCAACGCCAACGACTCAAGAACTCATCCGAAAGATGTTCATCAGGTAAACAGGTCAGAGCAAAGGACTAACTGCAGGCCGTGTTTTTCGTCAAAATTCTCGAGAATCCAAATTGATTCCCGCAACGCAGCTCTATGGGAATCCACGGGAATCCAATGCTATCATTTCTATACAGATTGCTAATATTTTACGGGAATCTGTTGGATTCCCACAAATTATTTTGCGGGAGTGTTGACGAGAATCGGATTCCCATGGGAAAACAAGCCCTGAACTGGGATATATATCCCACTTGGGATATTAAATCCAAGTTTGGATATTGAATTGTATCCTAATTGGGATATTCCGATGGATGTACATGTAATATCCTCCATATACTGGCCAAAAAAATTATACATTAGCCAATGCTACTGTATAATTTTGCTGACTTTTTCTCGCTGGAATTATTCCGAGTGATATTGCAATTACGTGCATTATTTTTGTCTGGAACAGGGCGAAGCCCTATTCCCAGACTCTGTTGTCGTACAGCAAATTTGGCTGCTTGCCAACACTGGTACACGCATTATATCCGGCTGACCCCTGACCCAATAACTGCGCATAGCCATCTGGCCACCTTATGAGTGTGATTAGGCCAGCCAACGAGTGATGCGGTCAAAGGAAAAAAAATCCGCAAGTTCACATTTTTTAACTCCGAAGGGATAAAACCAACCAAAAACGTTTGTATATTTAGATGAATAAGGCGAAGGCCTCTATTTTAACGGTATTGCCAGTCGTATCTTTTACCTTGTTTTGTTCACACTGCTCGTGAATTAGTGGACTATGTTTTTGGTTCTTGAAGTCGGACATTCCCAGACCCCATATTCAACACATTGTGCCGTGCTGTCAGAGCAATGCGTCAAATTTTATTTTGTAAACTATGCACATGGTAACAAGGGTTTCCACCACACCTCGTGGTTTCCTTCTGGCGGGATTTTAGCGTCAGCATTGCCCGTGATGATAAGCAGACGTGTGAAGTTGGACGACCATCGACGTTGGGGAAAAACTTGGTTTGATTCATTGGTAAATACCAGACCATACTGTATTTACGTCCTTGAACTGAATCATTGTTTGTATTGTTTACAGCCCATCATCGGACTCGCTTGCAACTTGAGCTGAAGGAAAACGTTTTCGTCAGAATTCCTTTCTCAGCAACAACAACATTTACATTTTAGTGCTGGTAATGAGAAAATATTTGTCGCATAATTTGGCAATTAATTGAATTCTTATAACACGAAGTTGACCTACTTAGATTCAAAGTATTTTGGCCTATTTGTCAATTGTCCGTGCCAATTCGCTAAATCGTGATTGTGAATTTGGCCCAAATTTAATAGGTCTGGTTTGTACGATCGAGTTGAGCGTACACTTGGAGTTGAGCACACTTTGGACTGGAGCACATTTGGAGCTGAAAACACGCTCGAAAGTTCTAAATTTAACTTGTAAGGCAAGTGTAAATTAAATTTCTAAGAACGATGGGGATTTCTATTGACCAGTACAGACAACAAATTGGTATCCATTGCATAGTACGATTACGAGGCAATCAGGTAAAGCTAGCAGCACTCATGCTTCCGATTGTGTATGCTTTTTTACATCACTGGATTTCAAAGGTCACAGTTAACTACAGGTTTTATGGTGAGGATGAAGCTTCCAGGTCTAACTGTTCTTATTTTGCCAGTTTATGGATTATGCAATTGTTTGTATGTAGGTATTATTTGCCGGCTCTCATAACAATGGCAAATTACGTGGAAACAAGTCCTGGGCCTCCTGCCCATATAATTAGCAGCACAAAGATTGTTCATGGTAGCTTTCATCAAGGAGCTCAAATATTCTCTGCGATGTCCAGAGGTAAACAGTGTACATGTATGGCAAACTGTATTTGTTTTCATGCCTTTGTAATGCTGAATAAAGAGATACAGGTAACTCATTTCACACAGCGAACTCTAGATCACTCCCGATTCTTGTAACCGCGAAAACGCTTATTGCACCCTATCTCTTTTCATGTTATTGAGTGCATATTTTGTCTTCCCTGACTCGAGTGCCCACTAGCGGGCAGTCGGTAACTCCCGAAAATCGAAATAGATGTACACTACTATTCTGAAGCAACGAATCGATATTGCACATCCATTACTGTTCCAGACAATAGTACTCTTGAGTACTTTCATTTCATATTGTTGTTGCAGTATACCCTATCACTCACCACTGTGACATATAATACGAACAGAATAACTAGCAAACTACGCCAGCCATGATCATTCAGGATCATCCCTTTTCATCATTGCACAATAGAGAATTACAGCTAACAGCAGTTTCTTCAGACATAAACAGGGGTTGAAATGCTATATGGATATTTCAAAGCAGTCCTCCATTTATGATAAATGGAGGACTGCTTTGAAATATCCATATAGCATTTGGTCAAAATTATGAGGAAATAAAAGGATGATAGCCATTATCTTTTTATATAACCAGGATTTCTAGTATGGTATATATAATTAGTTTAAGACAGTTCCAGGGTAGACATTCATCAGTTCCAGTAGCCTATGAAGGAACATTTTACGAAAAAGCACGTTATATATTATATAGCACATTTTTAAACAATGTAATGGATCACATAGTCATAACATATAATATTCATTTTTAACATTTTAAGAAAACATTATATCACAAAATAAAAAATGTATACTTAAACAATATAATTTTGTTCTATTTTTTACCTCAGTTTTCACTTTAGTTAAATTTTATTCTCATCAAATGGCTTCGTGACACCGACCTACGAACAGTTCATGTTATGCTTTTTTCATGTATACATCATTTATATTGTTTTAAAATGTGTTATAAGACTGTATCATAATACTGATACTGTGTATATGTATAATATTTTATCATTATGTGACTCATTTATCGTAAAACATATGTGGAAATCCTTATTTAGAAAATAAAAAATATATAACATAATTTGTGTTATTGATAAATTATTTAAAAGCTATGTTCAAAATAACCGAAAAATATAGGGTGGGGGAAATGTCCACCGGGGGAAATGTCCACCGGGGGAAATGCCCACTGGGGAAAATGCCCATGGGGGAAATGTCCGCTGGGGGAAATGTCCGTACACCTGTTCTACTATATGCCTAGTTCTGACCAAAACATTCAGGCTTGTGACAGTCACACCTGCCCTCACATGTATTCAATTGTATCCCACTCCATCAAAATAACCAACCCTGGCCTTCCTAGCGTCAGTCTGATGTTTTTTTCCTACCGAAATACTAGCTTCACTGTGTAAATATTCTGTGATATATCCTCAAAAGCTCTCTCTCTTAAAACGCATCCTGAACAATCACCATCAACAACTTGACCCTCTCTCCTGATTCAAATTATTGCGGATACATGTATTTCAGCATCTTCATTTTATCAAGCCAATTTCTACGTTCCCACTTCGAACTTCCATTGATATCTGGCCCCCTTCAACGTTCAAAGAACTTATAAATAGACACAAGACGTCACTGACCTCGAAACCATTTGAATTTTGAAATGTGTCATAGAAGAGCATTATTGCTTGACTGACCTATACTTGTACATTGGGCCAACCTACCACCATATTGGGAGGAATGACGCCGCTATTCGAGGATGATGTCACTCTACACACAATCAGCGTGTGGGTTCTGATTGGTTCGTCTATCGTTCGTACGTGAATTTTACACCTCGGATTTTGAACACTGAATGTGACAGATAAATCAAAGCAGGTTCGAAGTGGGAACGAAGAAATTGGCTTGACAAAATGAAGATGGTATTTCAGAGATATAAAGGAGAAGTCTCATGTTGTTTTTCTTCAGGAATTGGTAAACTGCTCCATGGGATGAGGTGTTTCATGTAAATAATCCATTTGATGCCATCATTTTGAATGTGTTTAATTTGCGAAGAGTGGCTGTAGGGCACCATATTTGTACATGTACATGAAAGAGAGGCTCTTAATGATCCTGTCACATGGTCTTCATCACAATGCTAACGTTCCGCAACTCAACTGACATCATACTCCCTCAACTCTGATGTAAATAAAATTTCACCTCAACCCAGACGTATCTAATGGCAGCACCCCATTATTGGTTAGCGCAAAATAAAAATCATCTATCTCTGACATTAAAATAGGTTATTCCCGTAAAACATGTCAATTCACGAAGATATTATCAAATGGGAAATGTAGAACAGAAAATACATTCACTTGACCTGTGACCTGTTCCCCTTGCCATGTACGTCCGTCCGTCCGTCCGTCAACATTTTCTTGTCCGCTAAATATCTTCAGATCTATGAAGTCGGGCTTGACCAAACTTTGGTGAGAGCTTCCTGAATGTTGACAGATGAAATGATTAGATTTTCAGATGGCTATGATGATGTCATGATTTTTAATTTTTTTTTTTATTATTTATTGATGGCGTAGCTTTTGCACTGTTATCTATGCCCATCAACATGTTCTTGTCCGCTGAATATCTGCAGATCTATGAAGTCGGGTCTGACCAAACTTTGGTGAGAGCTTCCTGAATGTTGACAGATGAAATAATTAGATTTTCAGATGGCTATGATGATGTCATGATTTAAAAAAAAAAAAAAAATTATTTATTGATGGCTTACATGTAGCTTCTGCACTGTTATCTATGTCCATCAACATGTTCTTGTCCGCTGAATATCTGCAGATCTATCAAGTCGGGCCTGACCAAACTTTGGTGAGAGCTTCCTGAATGTTGACAGATGAAATGATTAGATTTTCAGATGGCTATGATAATTTCATGATTTTTTATTTTTTTAAATTTTTTAATTTATTGATGGCTTAGCTTTTGCACTGTTATCTATGCCCATCGGGAACCCTTGGTTGCATGTTTCGTTGTGAATTTTGAAGGTTCCCTGATACAAGAAAGCCTGGTCCATTCATGATTATTATTGAATGAAGGACAACATTTTTCTTAAATTTTGCTATTAAATCATTCTATTCTACATCATATGATTTATTCTAAAACTTTTGCATGAACCATATTTGTGTCCACACATTTAACTGGTACAACATAATGCTTCAATTTTTGTCACCAAACATGTTACTGTACCTTGGAAATTATGTAAAACGAGTGATTAGGAGAGCCCATTTTTAGCCTGACTGTGTGCAATTTTGAATCAGTTTGCATACCTGGAGCTCCCCCCCAAATAATGATAAGGGTTGGCCTGTGTCAATAAGTGTGTTTACTTGTTATCACACTTGTGCAATGCATAAATTGCCACTGATAAAGCTACACTTCCTTGCATGCTGTAATCCCAGCACATCACTCACGTGAAACCGAAGTCTGTTATATACGGTATCCAGGGATTTTTTGCAGGTGCCGATCCCAAACTCCCAGTTCCTTTTCGTAATTCATTATTGAGGGTCCAATTTTTTTAAGTGAATTTCGGCGCAAAGAGCCTGTGATCAATCACAAAACAGAGGTTTATTAACATGAAATTCAATACCCAGCTATGCAATCAGATCGATATTGAGGCTTCCAGAAGCTTTTTCTAAGAGTATTTCCTTCAGAAATCTTTTCAAATTGAACAAAAACAACACTTTCGTATTTTGTTTCATTTGAGTTTTGGGTGCCCATATGTTTTCCAAAACTAAACTGGCTCTAGATGCAGCCCTGATCCTACTTGACTGAAAAAAAAACAGGCTGAGGGGTCCACGCACCTTTTAGGTGCTTGCCTGCAATTCATGTTTAACTTACCGAGTTCCATTTATATCTTTAGAAGATCAAGACAAGGATATTGGACTAGCTTTTAGTTACAGTGTCATTTGCAGCTAGGCTGGTGAAGCTGTTTTGCAGGTGACAGACCAGTCTGGATGGGTCCAAGCTGGTATCATTTAGCTGATCAGTGATAGTCTTCACCCCCTACAGCTTCTTTATACAGCTGACACAGCAATCAATCAATCCATAATGACATCAACTGGATTGATATAAGCCTTTCATCTGGGAGATGTGAATGGCCAGTCTTCTTGGCTATAGTCTCAAATGTGTGATATTGTTTCAACATGTTTCATGAGAGGCAGCTTAAAGAATTTAGAATTGATATTGCAGGTGTTATCAGGGCTAAAGATGCATGTGGTCATTGTTAAATTAAAACAATTGTGACTAATAGTATACCATGGACCCTTGTCAAGCATATAATGTACATGCTAATACCTTGATTTAAACACTCAATTTCCTTTGTACCAGTAGAAGAAAGACATGCAGGAAGTACCCATCTATAAATAATCACTCTGTTCTTGTGTATTCAGAGTAGGGTGTGAAAGGTGGCAGGAATGGTGAATGTTTAGTTCTCCTACACTATTTGGTAGTATTTGCCAGTTCCTTCTGGCAGGAAATCTTATTTCAACCTGTTCTCTGGATTTGAAGAGTAATTGCTCCAGTCCCTGGTCTTGTTAGTGATAATAACCTAGAAGAAATTGGCCTCTGTCAAATTTTCCTAGTCACAATTGCCCTCCAGCAATGTTTCACTGGTAGCAGTTAGCTTGAGAACAGTTAGCTTGGGAAGGACATCAGAGCTGAACTTGAGCAGATTGTGATTTCATTACTGACTGAAAGCTGAACATTGTGAATGTCTGGAATGTTGAATTGTTGAATTTATGGTGAGGAGTGGAGCTATGGAACTTGTGTACATAGTGTGTGGGGAATACAGCTTTTTTGTCGAGAAGGATAAATTTGCCTATTAAGGTAGGTGGTTCCAAAAGAAAATGTGGACTAGTAGTTTGGTGGTGAAAATTTAGCCACACTCTAAACCCTCGATAGGTTCTTGTTAGTAAAGTCCTACTTGCCAACCTTGTATTGTTTTCATGGTATAACTACAGTATTTTTATATACACGTACAACCAGGATGTGTTCATATCTTCTTTGAAGCAGCAGAAACACAACTTGACTGGGTGGTGTTTAGTTGGTTATTTCGTGATATGAGTGAAATAATGAAAACGATGTTACATTATATTCACTCATTCACCATAAATGTCTGGAAATATGGGGTTGTTGAAATATGTCCGCAGAGATAGTGTTGGGTGTGGGATGTCCATACCCCCAGCAAAAGTATACAGAAATAGAACCAGCAGAGGGTGTTCAGTACTGAGTGTGTGCATGATTTGGAATTAACTTTGCCTATATTTAGAAAATATGTAGATTTGTTAATTTACTGCATATCTGTCATACTACTACATGAAGACAATACAAGGTTGACAAGTAGGACTTTACTATCAAGGACCTATCGAGGGTTTAGAGTGTGGCTAAATTTTCACCACAAAACTTCTAGTTTAATCACTTTCTGTGTGGTAATTTCAAAGATTTGATGTATTGTAAACATCGAAATAAGTCCATCTCAGATGGGAAAAAATAGTGCAATGTGTTAGTCCATTAAATGTAGATGATAGTTATTATCTTATTATGCCCCCCCCCCGTCTAATTAGAGGGGGATATACATAGGAATCACTTTGTCTGATCATCCATCCATATGGCTAAACTAGCTCGTCTGACCCATACCTCAGTTACAAAATTTAATTACCAACTTCAAAACTAACATGGTAGCAGCTTAGTACCTTGCAAATGTGCACTGTTAGTTTTTCGTGGGTTTTGATGAGTTTTTCCACAAAATATGGCGACATGCTTTGTCCAGCTCTTGGTACTACATATATTTGATTACAACACATATAAGGGAAGTGGGAAGAGGTGCCGACATACTGACTGCGTCACATGACTTCACAGAATAGTCTTCTGGTTAACCTATTCTAAAGCACATACCAAGAATCTAACGATTCGTGATATGTGTTGTATCTCAGGTACGCTTTTATTGTACCTGTTCATGTGGCAACTTGGATGATATGACCACACGGCCCCTAGCACCGGCATAAGCGGTATTAGATACAAATCTAGAGAGCTATGATGGAAATGCTCTGACAGCTCGTATACTGGTAATTGGTGAGCTGTTTCGCTGTGACAACTCGTACATTGGAGATTGGTGAGCTGTATAGTCGTCAGATGTAAATGACGGCATTTAATGTATATATGTATGTACTAAATGTGTGATGACTGGAGGAGCTAACAAGTCTTGGACTTAAGCTCTAAGAAGAGGTATCAAGGTATCAACACAAAAGACTAGTCTGTAAGGCCCGATGTCGACCCAGCATCAACTTCCCACAAATGCCAACATATATCAAAGACCAGAAGGTCTGTACAGGGGGCGGGCCTCGGGGACGAAACGTCCACCAGCAGAATCTCGCCATATACAGGAAAAAATTACAACACATATAAGGGAAGTGGGAAGAGGTGCCGACATACTGACTGCGTCACATGACTTCACAGAATAGTCTTCTGGTTAACCTATTCTAAAGCACATACCAAGAATCTAACAATTCGTGATATGTGTTGTATCTCAGGTACGCTTTTATTGTACCTGTTCATGTGGCAACTTGGATCATATGACCACACGGCCCCTAGCACCGGCATAAGCGGTATTAGATACAAATCTAGAGAGCTATGATGGAAATGCTCTGACAACTCGTATACTGGTAATTGGTGAGCTGTTTCGCTGTGACAACTCGTACATTGGAGATTGGTGAGCTGTATCGTCGTCAGATGTAAATGACGGCATTTAACACAAAAAGACTAGTCTGTAACGCCCGATGTCGACCCAGCATCAACTTCCCACAAATGCCAACATATATCAAAGACCAAAAGGTCTGTACAGGGGGCGGGCCTCGGGGACGAAACGTCCACCAGCAGAATCTCGCCATATACAGGAAAAAATTACAACACAGAAGTGGGAAGAGGTGCCGACATACTGACTGCGTCACATGACTTCACAGAATAGTCTTCTGGTTAACCTATTCTAAAGCACATACCAAGAATCTAACGATTCATGATATGTGTTGTATCTCAGGTACGCTTTTATTGTACCTGTTCATGTGGCAACTTGGATCATATGACCACACGGCCCCTAGCACCGGCATAAGCGGTATTAGATACAAATCTAGAGAGCTATGATGGAAATGCTCTGACAGCTCGTATACTGGTAATTGGTGAGCTGTTTCGCTGTGACAACTCGTACATTGGAGATTGGTGAGCTGTATAGTCGTCAGATGTAAATGACGGCATTTAACACAAAAGACTAGTCTGTAAGGCCCGATGTCGACCCAGCATCAACTTCAAAAGAGATCTGCTTAATATGTTGTGACTTTCCGCAGAGTTATTTCCCTTCATTGACACTTTGCGCTACAATACAATTTGTTGTCTCAGTCTGGGACATATCTCCCTCTCTAATTCCCAAAGAAGTTCCAAAATTGTGATATTATGTGTACATGTGTGTACTGTTATGCTTTTTTTCTTGTTTTCGATGATTTCCATCAGAGTTATCACCCTTTATCATCAACATCAATATATGCAAGACCTGACCTATCTCAGTTTCGGTTACCATTTGATGAACAAATGTTCAGCCCATATCTCGTTTATAATCAAAATTAGCAGCTTAATACCTTTGCAGATATGCACTATCAGGGTTTTTTTTTCCGGTTTTGATGAGTTCTCCAGAGAATATAGGAATATATATGCTTGTATGGCCCATATCTCGGTTCTATGTGATGGTCAATGTTGAAACTTAGTACATTGTAGATGTGATTGTCCACAAAATATGTTCAATTTAACATTCGAATTTAGGAATAATACAATTTGTTATCTGGGCCATATCTCCTTTATTAATTTCCAAAGAAGTTTGAAATTTTCATAGAAAACATTTCGATGATTTTCACCAGAGTTATCACCCTCTATTATCAACAGATATATTCTTGTCCTGACCATATCTTAGTTATCTTTTGATGAACAACTTTGATGATTTTCATGATTTTCCCTTCAGTTATGGACCTCATCAGTATCAATATAATGCTTGTCCGGACTATTCTCAGTTACTATTTGATCAATAACTTCAACAATTACATTGGAGATAATTACTACATCTTGCTGATGTGCATGAATAAGGATTCTTATATACTGTCATGATGAGACAAGGTCATATAATAATATGATAGCGAGTTCTGTCGGTCTCTTAAAGAGGTAGTAGCGTCATTTAAAAAATATTGAGCAAATAACATATTTCAGTGAAGGTTATTTAGTAGTTGAGATCAACTATGGTGAACGTTTTTCTGTGACCTCATTTTTATACGCCCGCCCAAAAGGCGGAGTCGTATTATGTGATGGTGGTTTCCGTCCGTCTGTTCGTCCGTCCGTTTGTCCGTCTGTCCGGTTCTCGTGTTCGGTCTATATCTGGGACAGTTTCCTATCCAC
Source organism: Hanleya hanleyi (assembly GCA_036873755.1). Classification (NCBI taxonomy): domain Eukaryota; kingdom Metazoa; phylum Mollusca; class Polyplacophora; order Lepidopleurida; family Hanleyidae; genus Hanleya; species Hanleya hanleyi. The sequence continues at coordinate 2,159 of JAVTVY010039628.1, read as the reverse complement.
AGCTCCATTTTTGGTGCGTGGATACCCTATGGGGAGACGATGTGTCGCGTACCAAAATGAAGGTCGGGGTCACAGGTCAAAGGTCACTGGCCTAAAAAACAGGAAATCACTGAAGTGTTCGTGTCCGGTCTATATCTGTGAACGTTTTCTATCCACAGTTGCAATTTTTTGTGAGTGGATATGCCAGGTGGAGACGATGTGTCGCGTACCAAAATTGAAGTCGAGGTCAGAGGTCAAAGGTCACTGTTGCCAAAAATCAGGAAATCATTGATCGTTGACAGTTTTCTATCTACAGTTCTAATTTTTGGTGAGTGGATGCCCTAGAGGCGGAACGATGTTTTGCATATTAAATGTAGGTCAAGGTCAGAGGTCAAAGGTCAGTGTGATCGAAAAAGCAGGAAATCGTTAAAAATTTCTAATTTTTTGTGAGTGGATTCAATAGGCGGAAATGAAGTGATGCATACCAAAAAATTAGGTCACGGTCAAAGGTCACTGACCCCAAAATTACGAAATTATTAAAGGGGAATGTTATCACAATTTTTGAAAGGCTAAAACCAATAAAAAGCAGTTCTCTGTGGCCTGCTTTATTTTTTAGAATTATTTTCAAAATTTTAGCGATGATGCAATATCCTGAAATACGGCTCCAAAGTGCCTGATTTTTACCCCCAGTAAATCCGCCCGGCGATTACCCTGTGACGTCACACAGTGAAGCGGCCAGAGTCAAATATGGCGGATAACACAGACAGCGGTACAAGCTCTGACACAGATTCCGATTTCAGCGTTAACCACATTGAAGACTGTGACGTTGGAGATTATACAGGTCTTGGAACTGAATAGAATGTAGAGGCAGTAAGCGATCATGAAACTAAAGGAGAAGGAGAATCTATCGAGTCATAGATTTGAGCCATATACAAGCGAATCTGGGGTCAAACTGGGTCGTCCTGATGTCAGGCCTGTTTCAAGCCTGTGGCAGGCCGTGTCAGGCTGTGGCAGGCCGGTTTAAATACACTGATTACATGCTTTATACACGAAATTACAACTATCTGTGGATCTTACAATAATATTTATACATTTCTGCTTTTATCTGGCATTTTTTAGGCATAAATCAGTTATTATAATGCACAGGATCGTAAATTTACTCTTCCGTGCTAAAAAAACTTCTAAATAATATAGCAAAAAGGAAACTAGGCCGGCTTGGCTTATTGTGGATGTCACTATAATATATATATTCATTTAAAATCTACAGATAATTTGTTGTTGTAAGAGCATACTATGTGGTTATTTACGCCTTTATTTTTATTTGTATGTGTTTATTGGCATTGTATGGTTCATTATTTTTCATTTCTTACGGGACGGACAGATTGTTATACCGTGGCAGGCCGGCTTATTTACATTGCTTACGTGCTTAATTTTATTATTTGTTTGTCAATTATTGTAAGCGATTTGATGTTAAAACGGGAGCTAATCCATACCTGTGGATAAGTCCTCTCAAATGAAAACAAAGTTTTCAATTCCAAAGGAAGCTATTTGATGTTGGTTAATAACTAACTCACCTGTGGAGAAGCCCAGTTTATTTCTTTTGGACACCCTGTTGCTGAACGCGCGACGTTAAACCTTAATTCTCTCACTCTCCCTCTTGGACACCCTCCCATAAAAAAATGTTTGCTTCACACCTTTCTGTTAGTTTCAGTTACTCTTCCGGGTGATCAATTTCAATGTATTGTATCAAAAAAACATAGAATGTATGTGCTCACATGGAGATACAAAAAGACATCAAATCATCTGGATAAGCTGGTGCCAGAAGTGAATTGATTATTACAGTTCAGTTAATAGCTGTAAGATGTAGGATTCAGGATTGGCTGTTCGATCACTCCGTGGGACTGATGCAAAATTTCAAGAGTGGAAGATTAAATCTTCGGTAGAGGAGACGATGGAAACGGTGTGGACCCAAACATCCAGGGAGATTTACAGTGCTTGTCTGCGGGAACGGTTTGTCGCTTGTCGAGTCCACGAGGTCGGTCGTCCCTGTATAACTCACGCACTCCAGCAGACTGAGGGGTTGTCTATTTTCTCTTTCTGATAAAGATTTATTTGTCTTGATCTTGGAAATAGCTTCTTTCAGTATAGGGGGATATCCACACATTCTTGCCATCTCTGTT
>JAVTVY010039627.1:0-17738 GCA_036873755.1 Hanleya hanleyi | reverse complement strand
ACATGCACCACGTAATGGACGTAAGGGATTATTTTCTGTGCTGCCATTTGGTCTAAATGCCGCCCCGTCACCAATAGCGATGATGTTGTCGCTGTTCTTTCTTCAGTGCCTTGTTGCAACGAGTTCTGCCACAAACTTCGCATTTTGTCACAATGTGGCAAAAGGCATTAACAATGCGTTTTGTCACCACTTTTGCACAATTCTGACAAAATGAGTTAACACTGCATGCATGTTTTAATTTTGGACAAAACGCGTTGACATGGTGCATGTGGACGCAAAATATCACAACAGAATCAACGACATACCAGAATCATCTATGTATGCGAACATTGAAGACATTGGAGACACCAAAGTCATCGGCATACGAGAGAATAACGTTGAATCAGCTAGAGAACCACACCTTCGTCATAATCTGGTAGCATATCGAAGAAATTTGGAACACCCGTCTCATCTACGTATGCGTCGGCGTTCCTTCAGGGTACTTTGCTGCACATTCCCTTAAATGGCCTTGAAATAATTTGTGACACCGCTGCCATCTGCACACGAGAGAATTCATGTTTCGAATATTGAAAAAAACCTTCCTGAATGTTGACATATTTTACAACCGGAGATGACTTAGATGCTCCGAATTAGCTCCATGTCTGAAATACGCAGGAGTTAGGTGATTTGCACGTTGCTAAATGTCATTTTTAGCAGCGCTTTGAGCTTGAAATCATCCTGCATGCCTAATTGGGTGTTTCTCCAGTACCAATCTGATTAAAAAAGACACAGAAACGGATTCTCTAACTGCATCTGATCTCCTGCCTATCTCAAAGCCGTTTAGTCATAAATCATGTGTGATATATTTTTGCCTCAAATAATTACTGGTTCCCAGTGGTGACAATAAGCGTCACCATGCTCGCTACCACTTTTTTGGGGGTGACAGAGTCGCCCGCTATTGTCACAACGCAGTTGTGCCATTAGCTGGCGACCTGACAACTAATAAAGACACAATTGTCGTAATTGCAATCCTGGATAGATCCTGCTGCACAAGGACAACTCAATTTCAGGGATTTTACCTGCAATCCAGAGATAATTTCCTGAATTTCAGAAAAAAAGATCCCTGAATGAGAGGATTTTCCTTGAAATTCAGGCAAATTTACCACCCTGATTAATAAGTTCCCGAACCTATTCAGGTACGTAAAATCCCCTAAACTTCAGGTAACTCAGCTTTAATTCATAGATGATATATCTGAATTTCAGGAAATTAGCGCTGGATTTCAGGTAAAATCCCTGAAATTGAGTTGTCCTTGTACAGCCTGATCCATTTAGGATTATTCCCTGAATATTTCTGAGAGTGTACAAAACCACGTTAATGCGATCGAAGAATTTCGACGGTGCTTTGAATGTCCTTTATTAATGATGCTTTTACATTGGTATTTCATTTCTGTTTCTATTTTAAGCTCTATCTTTGGTGTCAGCGGCCATGTTCAGGAATCTTTCAGAGTTAGTGGGTAGGGACGACAAACAACTCTCATCGACATGTAGAAACAAGTCCAGGTTTGTTGGTAACATTTATAACGCATCCATTCTTGAATGGCACTATCCGCTACTTGCGCAAAATTCAAGTTAATCCTTCAAGATTGGAGATACTTTGAGACAACGGTTCACAGCGGTTCGTTCATCCAGTCTCTTTCCTATCTCTTCAACATTGGACAGATATTTAATCATTGATAACTGGACTATTTTCAATCTGGAGTTGCCTAAATTATCAGAAATATAAGCATATTATCTTGTGAAATATGGTCGTCTATTTTATTGATGCAGCTCAGTTCTGACAAACAGGACACACTGTGCATTGCCCAAAGATACCCAGTACATTCAAGTAAACACTGTAATAAAATATGCGATAAAATTTGTTTCTCTAATTAATTAAAATTAAACGCAACATTAAAAAAGGTGGTGGAAAACAACGCCGGCGTACTGACAAGAAGTCATATGACCCACCGACAGATATTTTGACTGCATATTTCTAATAAATATCACAAGAACCAAACGTGATCCCTGTGATGATTTGTATTCCAGTCACGCTTTTATTGTAGTTGTTCATGTGGACATCTTGAATTCCATGACCACACGGCCCCTAGCATCGGCTTGAGTGGTATTACATAAAAATATTTCAGAGCGATGGTGTGATAGCCCTCCCAAGTCATCTGTTGGAAAATGATGAACTATGTGAGCGCGGGATAGGGAAAAACCGCCCAGACGAGGGAGTATTTATAGAATGCCAGTTCGTATTCAGAACGAATACTGTGAGGTCCGACGCCGACCAAGTGTTTCATTTCTCACGATGTTTACAAGTCACAAAAAGACAATCACAAGGATTGTACAGAGTGCAAGTCTCGAAGACGAAACGTCCACCAGCAGAATATCACCATACACAGGCAACAATGAAACGCAACATTAAAACGGTGGTGGAAATTTACGGAGGGATATATTCTCGATATACCAGCTACCGATATATAATTTCATGTTGATGAACTGTGGTTCTTGAAAATAGTATTAATGATTGTTAGAGGGGAGAGTATATATCACAAACTCGGGGACGAAAACAAAAGATGAACATTGAAACAAATAGAAACTAAACAAAAACCTGGAAGATTACCGAATCCAAATTAGACAAATTGAAAGAAGTAAATTCAGAACTAGAGGAAATGAGAAATTATAAATTTGAAGAAATGGTCACACGGACAAAATCACGTCGGAGAAAGAAGGGTGAAACTGATGGAGTATTTTTTGTCACTGGAGGAAACGAACTATACCATTAAACGATGGCACACATATCTAAATCATGCATGATATTTTACAAGAACAGGTGCCTTTCTATCCCGATCTCTTCACGGAGAGAAATACATCAGATGCCAAGATACATGATATCTCAAATGACCTGCACTTGAAACAATTTACATTCCGGGTATGCATGGGTAATGTTAGAAGGTCGCTTCCATCTCATACGAATAATTAAACAAGTCTCTGAGAAGTGTGAAGAATGATAAAAGTCCTGGATTAGATGGTTTGCCTCTGGAATTCTTAAATATAATTTCTCCCAAGGTATATTACATGTAATTTAATATCTCAGAACTATCTTTTATACAGCACGGGGCGTCATTGCATATTTCCTGAAAATATAAACTGAACTTAAAGATAAGTAAAACAAAAATGGACTCCGTTATAAGTTAAAACATACTGGATAAATTAGTATCTTCATGTATTGTCAGCAGAATAAAGATTGTATAAAATGAGTTTGCCAGCAAAGATCAGAGAGTTTTCATTCTAGGTTGTTATTTTATCCAGTTGATACACGATGTCATGTTCGAAGAAAAGGATCAGGATTTCTTTTGAGTAAATCTGCTTGAATCTTCCGTTCTTTTTTCATAATTATAGCTGATATTGACATTGAATGCTGTTTCAATCATATTGAAGTATGGCTAACCTAAGCTGGAGGAAACGTGTCTGTAGACTGGAGCGTGATGTACACACATGTTTGAACGCATTGAAATGGTCGCAATATTAGATTTAGAAATATTTTGCAAGTTGCAAGACATACCGTTATTTCATATATTTGCAAGGAATGTCATAATTTAATAAAATCTGCATTAGTTCGCTGAGCTATTATTTCACCACTGCAGGTCTTCGATGTATGTATCTCCATTGGGTGCTATGGGCCGTGTGGTCATTCCAGTCAAGGTGACTATCACTGACCTCTTATTCTGACCCTTACTGGGCCTGCGAACGAGACTTCCTTCCCGAAAAGCATACTCGCGCACTAGCCTGACTACATCAGCCTCAATATGTAATATATGATAATTTATGATTACAATTTCGACATCGTAAACTATCCCTTTCTGGACAGTAATATTCCAGTGGAATCTGCATATGGCGTATACATATCACGCCTTGTAGCATTTGCTAGATCCTGTGTTGAATGTGACGATTTTAATCAACGTCACAAAACATTGTTGCAGAAACTTATAAAACAGGGCTACACCACCAAGCGCCTTCACTCAAAGTTTCTCAAATTTGGCGATATATATCGCATGCTGATAGCAAAATACGTTTCGTAATTCCGCTTAACCCGGGGCTAGGGGCCGTATGAACCCATGTACTTCAGGATCCTCATGGTACTCATATGAACAGTCACAATCAAAGCGTGACTGAGATACATCTTTTTTTTAGATGACGACTCTATAACGAATATTATGGATTAAGAATACTGATTAGCGATACGGATTTGATATTTTTGGAACATCATGATGTCTTGCCGGCATCAATGAAAACTGTTGACCGCTTCTCTCTTGCAGGAAAGAAGCCTATGTTTATGTATACTATGATTGTCTTTTTGAATTTGGTGCTAATACTGTTATATGGAATATGGAATAGGTCTTTGGATTATGGATGCGGATATTCTCTGATGGACGACGGCTGAATTATGAATGACGGACCAGATGCTTGTAATCCCAGGGTTACCCTCGTGCTAAAAATAGAACTATTCAGAGTGCCTAGGAAGGCGCATGATACTAATTTAGCCAATCGGTGCGCCTGTTAGATCACATGACCATCTACTTTTGAATACCATGTAAAAAACTCCAGGCCATTTTAAATTTTCATGAAGGCTTTTCTATGTGAGAAATTTTCAGTTTGATGGGCTGGGAAGATTGCTGGTTTAGCTAAGATGACCTCATACCGTATGTTCAAGGAGAACTTTCTCTCAGAGGAAGCTGCACTGAAAGTAAAAAAAATAATAGAAAACATAGATCCGCCATTATTCAGCTTAGGATCAGTGCCCATAGACTCGGAATTGAACGTGGAAGATACTCGAATACTCCATGTAATGGCCGCCGTTGTCAGCTCGTCATGTCAGCTCGTGGACGACGAATGCATTTTTTATTCCATTGTACTAAACATGTCGACAGACGGAAAATTATGCTTGATGCGATCAAGTGTCATGTCCCAATATCTCAGATGAACGAAAAGTTTTTCATTGACCTGTTGTCAACTGACGTAACCGTCCAAAATGCCTCGGTTAAGTATACATACGAGTGTTTTAGCCGTATGTAGAAAATAAGGCCCCAGCGATGTTTTGTGTACATCGCCACAATAGTGTTTTAGTGTGTTGTACTTGGTAGTTCTTTGTATTGTCACTGTTTTTGTATGTTCATTCCATTAGTCGCTCTGTGGCACAAATGTGCAATAAAGTATTTGTTTTGATTTGTGTTCTATATCTCCTTGGTGTGGAAATGAACAGCCACAATCAAAGCGTGACTGAGATTCATACTCTGGAAAACGACCTGGAAATTCATTTCGATACAGAATAATGACCAGTGATTAGGATTTGACCGTTTCTCTCTTAAAGGAAACCAGCTTCTGTTTTTATTATTTTTATTTCATACACATTTGGAATTGGCGCCAGGGGTCATACGAAATAGGTCATTCGATTAACGCGGCAATTCTTTTATGAACGACGGGCTGAACATTGAATTTCGGATCTGACGCTTGCTATTTTCTTGCCAGATTCGCCGTTATAATCACCCACCACCGTTACACGTCCTCGCTTTCAGTCATGTTCTCAGACTTCAATAATTGATGTCAAGATATATTTATTATTCTCTCCATTTTCTTCACAGGACATTCGAGCATTTTGCTTGTGACTTGGCTGAATCCATGAGTCACTTGGATAGTGATGCTTCCATCTGTACCGTGGGCGAGTGTATGAATCTGTTCGGTCAAACCGAACGAGAGGGACGGACATTCAGAACTCTCGCCATGTCACCTGTTGAGATCTCGTTCGAAGAAAACATGCGAGACTTCATAGCATGTCCAGTTACAAAGTCTTACGTCCACAGACTCTTCTGCAACGAAATTGATGTCCACAGGCGATACTGGCTGGTCAGAAGGAACTTTTATGTTTGATTTAAAAAATATAAAAAACAACAACAAGGATATAAATATTTCCCTTTCAGACGAGTTAAAATTAGGAAATAGTAAACCGAACACGGGAAGCTGATTTGCGTAATAAATCATCTTTAGTATTCTGATCATTTAAACAATAAGTGAAGAAGCCATCCAAAAGTTTAGATCAGGGGAGATAATCTGAGACAAAGCCAGTGTTATACAAGTGTTGACTTACTTCCCTGTCGATGTGCATGTACTGTCCATTTTAATCAGTCGTCTACTTTGGAGCTTGTCAATAATCATTAATTATTAACTCTGCATAAATTTACGTTATTGTAACGTGTAGAACAAACTAAACTGAATACCATCACTCCGTGATATTTATAATATATCGCGCTTGAAATAACTTTGTAATTCTCTTCACATAAAACTCCAGTACAGTTGTTTCACGTACTGGGGCTCAATTACATAGAGAGACGTCATAATGTATTCGTGTTCACTGGCACAAGGGCCAATAATGCGGTGTACGGTCATAGAGGTGTGTGACGTTTATCCTTCGGCAATTTCACTGGATGTAAGCGACGCTCACAAGGACCGCCTCTTATTACTACTACTAGTATATACGGCATCAATGACGAATACATTATGACGTTTCCCTATGTAATTGAGCTCCGGTACATGAAACAGTACTGGAGTTCTATATGGAGAGAATTACAACGTTATTTCAAGCATGATATAATATCAGTAACACGGAGTACTGTAGTCATTTCGTAGAGTTCAGTTTGTTCTACACGCTGCACAAAGAAAATATATAACAATATTTAACAATATTTTTTCTTTCTTCTCAAGTTTTTGCCCCTGTTTTGGTTGCCACCTCTACCCGTTCTACTGGCCAAACCATGGAAAGTAATGAAATACAATACTGGGAAGTATCTGGATACAGCCGATGACAAGGAGAATAGCGGTGTGCCCAATTCCCTATTCTTTAGCATAGTGGAAGGAATCTCTCCAATGCCGAAGTCTTCCCTGCATGGTGTTTGGCGACATCAGACACCTTGCTGTAGAAAATATTTCATCAGTGCTTATCTGTGCAGCTATTATACAGCACCCGTGGTTGTCTTCCAGTATTACTTGGTAAGATCATTGTTTTCCTTTTTGGTAAAGCATATATGTGATCAATAAATCTATATTTTGCCTCCATTGCCTATCCATAAACTTAATGCCATGTTGGAAGTAAGAAGTCTTAATCTAGGCCAGCAATCCTGTGATGCGCCTCATTCTGTCGGGGAAATAGCAAAACTCAGCACCGCACTTCTGGCTGCGGATGTGCAGTCGAGCCACATGCCCTCTTGCTTATGACTGTGTCCACGAGTTTGCGTTGGTGAAACCCTGAAGTCTCTAACCTCTACTGTCCACGGTAGAGAGTTCCACAACGATAGTCAGATGTTGCTGTGAAAATTCTGTGATCAACAACAAACGGACGGTTTAGGAGGATCAAACTTCATTCTGATACCAGTTTTTGGCATTTAAATGCAATGAAACCTCGTGTGAAGTATCACTTAATGCCCTTATTCCTTCTTCATTTCCTTATTTATGTCAGCGCCCCCTGATGTCCTGTATCCCTCTACGAGTAGGTTGTATGCGGCAAATATGGAGGTTCGACTCTTCGATTTAATGGCCATCTAGTCCAGGATATCTAGGACATTTCTGAAAAGAAAACGACTCAATCTGTCTGGAATAAATAGCAAAACCAAGCACAGCACTTGAGTTCCACTTCCGGTTACATATGCGCATTTAGCCCAAAGTGTAGTATTGCACAGGACTGGGTCCAGGCGTATCCTGTTGGGAAACTCCGATGTCTCTATCCCCTGTCGTTCGCAGTAGAGAGTTCCACTTCCGGTTGCGCATGCGCAGTCGACTCAATACCATTATGCGTATGGCAGGTAGGGGTAACCTTTGGTGAAACCCCAATGTCTGTAACCCATTTTGTTTATGATCGACCTGATCTATATATTTATTGTAGCAACACAAGATCCCGGAATACAGTTTCCTGATACCCCCTCTACAATATTGAAAATAACAAACATTATAAAGTCATAAGGAAATAATTGTGATAATTATAAAAAAAAATTGACCACATTGTTATGTTTGTTCGTTTTTATTTATTTTTTTTAAGCCCCGGATAATACCGTTGTAGTGCCATAGAAATTCAACACATATCGACAGTTTTGTTCAAAAGTGTCACCGAAGTTACGTACGAGATCACAGTATGTCGAAATCGACGAACAGAGTCTGTCCGTATACTCCCGTTGTTCGTTCTTACTTCTTCTGTTCGTTTCAGATATCCCACCTTTGTCTGTTGATTATCTTTACTCACACGGTGATCCACGACATGAGTCTGGAATGGCTTGTTGCTGTCTGGTTTGTGGCCTTCATTCTTAGCGACGTTCACCAGGTAAATTGTAGTATCAGAATAGTTCATGCCATTTGATTAAACCTAGTAGATTTATTTGATGTAACGGCTGGGATGTAAGTGAGAAGAATCGCATCTGTACATACCACATAACATTAGATACACGCGTACCGGTATTGCCTCCATGTCGCAAGCATCTCAAGAAGACCTTGTGTTGGGCGTCTTTTCCTTCACGCAAGGAAAGTGGTTCGCATGTGCGCATCTTAGCTTGCTAAGGGCATTTCACGTTTCACTTAACACTACGTTTCAATCGATCGCTTTGTCTTGTGTCTTCGTTTTATGAATGTGATTGCGCCGATGTCGGAGCTAACGGGACCAATCGGATGTGACCATTTGGGAAACGCCCTATTACACTCAGATATCACCCGTTACCGCATGGCTACGAGCAGGAGTTTATACGTATGGTCGTGCCATGCGTTCGGATGATGCATGTGCGGTGCACAGAAACTGTTCTAACCGTGCAGGGTTAGCCGAGAACTACGGGGCCGTAAAAGGGACATGCTCCGATCCGCACTGCGACCCTCAGTTAGTAAGTGCGTGTCGCAGTTAATAACTGAGGGTCGCAGTTAATAAGTGCGGGTCGCACTCAATAAGTGCGCGTCGTAGTTATTAACTGGGAGTATACCTCCGATGTCCCTTTTACGGCTCCGTAGAGAACAGCTGTGGTTTGGAAATTCCATGAATAAAAAAAAAACGGTCTGTGTGTTTCCTAAATGTGATTAGGCTTACGGGCGGTGATCGTTCCCGTTAAATCTCCACCGCTTCTGCAAGCCTATTAATTAGACTTAATATTATTACACATATCTGCGTCGAAATTCAACAATTGCATGCTTCTCTGAGTAGCCCCTACGTCGAGTTAGCCAAAGAGACTCATGTTATGAATTTCGAGGAGAAATTCTGGGGTCCCTTCGCCTTTATCAATATCAAAATAAGGAGAATTCATTTTTTATTTTCGTGAAAGCTTTGTAGTGGCTCTGACTGACGTAAACTCTGCGGTAAAACACCGCGGGAATTATACAAGAGTCCCGATAGATTAAAAAAATCGTGACAAATATTTTTTCTCATTTTTTTCCAATGAATGAGACAGACGCAAACATAGAAAATACCGTGATTTGGAATTTCTTGGGGGCGCCGCCATGTTTGTTTTGGGCAGGATTTTTATCCAATGGGAAAGCGTAAAATTCAGTTGTGCCGATAATCTCCTACGTCATCGGACATTCTCTGTGTCGAGATAACATGGCCGCATATAGTCGTTTTCATTCACTCCTCCGTTCCCCGACTAACAGAGGCAATGTTATCGATTAGCTTTGATGTAGAATACAGCCTGATTCTAACAGATATTCTACGATGCCGGGCTGCTCTGCATTTGGCTGTCACAATGTACCAGGTAATCCCGACACGTCGCACTGTCATCCTCGTTCATGTTTGTAAGCTACGGTCTCGAATATTGCACCTCTGCAAATTGACGCGTTTTTACCTCCAGAGGCAGAAGAACTAGTGTCCACTGACGTCACGATTCTTCAAACATGGAGGCCTCTATGTTCGTCCAGTGTAACGAAGTTAAGACGTTTAGTACTGCTTTGAAAAAATTGTAAAAAAATATCTGATCAACGATTTGGATTCTATGAGGAAAAAGCTTTAACTGGCCATGCAAGTTTCACCAGAGTTTACGTTCCCTTTAAACAAAGACATTGTGTTGAATAACTGTATTATTATATTCTGATTGAAGTTCCAATGTAATCCGAAAAATAGATTGATATGCTGCTACAGCTGACTGAAGATCATTTCCACTGTCTGAACGAAGTTCATTGGCAGTGAAATGAGACCCTTTGATAACGTTTCAGTGCATTTGCGTACACTTCGCCATCCATATGATGGCTTGCGAATCGCGTGTCTCCATTATCGTGGAGCGATATCCGGTACTTTACCGGATTCTGTTCGGCCTTCATCCGGCGGAGAACAGACTCGAGAAATCTGATAAATTACGGGTTTTCATACCACTTCGGAAACAGATATTGCCTGGGCTTACAAAATATATAGGTATGAATAACTTTCGTATAATCCAAGAGGTGTGATAGATCTGTAATTTTGAACAAGTAGGACATCACATGACTCGGAAATGGCGGGTTACGTTGGGTTACGTCTGTAGACTTTAGCTGATTGGCTGACAAAGTCACGTGGTATTGATGTCTGGGAATTCTCTCTTGCAGTTGCCGAAAGTAGGCTGACAACGAATACACACGATCCCAGGGTCAGTCTTACCGCGTATAGACGACCGAGATTGTTACAGGTTGATTTCAGCGAAGCCGCGCTGAAGATCGTGATCTCACTCAAGAACCGAGTTCGAAATTGAAACTGACATGGGAGAGGCTCGGCGGTTTCAAAGCGCCCAACACCCTGAAAAAGGACCAATTGTGCAGGGGTATCTCGAAACCGTCAAAAAGACAGCGATCGATATCTGACTGTTTGCCTCATAAAGGCAACGTTAGTGAAATATTAAATAAAACCAAGGTCCTCAGACTCATTCACCCAATGAATAAACGAGTCTGCAGTCAGACTAATGTAACATCTTTCACGAAAATTGAATATGGTAGCTACACAAGGGGAATTCCCAGGGAGAGTTCCCTCCTATTCAAATGTTAATTAAAAAAAATCATGCAAAATCTCCATATCTTTGAAATTAGAGAGATGAATTGCACAGTTGGATGTCCTGGGACAACGAGCTTCGTTTGAACATCACGTTGTCAGCTCGAAGAATCATTAGATAAAAAAAATAATACAACATTGATTTTATGACACAAGGTTATTTTGGATGTCGGAACTTTCCCCGGATGACGTTATGGAGCAGAAATAAGGCCATGCATAGTTATTTTTATATTTCAAGGATTTTTCGGGATGACATCACTTTTAACAATCAGGGACACTTCTGGATCCGGGAGTGTTTCTATACACAAGGGGACCCTCTGTTCTCCAGCTCTCCCTTTAGTATCTACTACTCCCTGACTTTGAAGCTTATCATTTCGCGCACATTTCAGCGCCTTTGCATAATCGAGTCAATGAAACTAAATTATATCGACTTTAATAAATGACACTCTATCGTTGTAAAAAGCCAGTATACTGATCCATTAGAGAAGGCAGATGGTCTCATTTCGAAGTCATATTTTTCCCCAGCTATCTGGTGATTACGACTTAATTCGATTGATCTATCTTGTATTTACGAGGTAATATCCCGTAATTACGACTTATCTATTTGTATCTATCTCGTACGGATTACTATGACGTAAATACGACTTAGTCAAAAAAAAAAAAAAAAAAAAAAATTGGAAGTGGCACAAACTGGCTTCCGTAGGCAGGTACCAAATCATACCATTTCATTTTCAATTTCATTAAAACCATATTTCATAGATCATTGGACACAAACTACATACCGTTATGGAAGAATGAACAATTTGCGAACATATAATGCATCAGTGTGCTATATTATGTTGTTCGTGCCATGAGTTTTGGTAATTATTCCAAATAAGAAATTTTATACAGGGTGACCGTGTAGAACAGATATCTTCAAAACAAGTATCTCCGGAAATCTGTCGTAGTTTTCCTAAGTTTAAGTTATCTAGAAGCAGTCAGAGAAGACAGAATTTCGGACAGCTCGGCGGAAATCTTTGGCGCAGCGAGTGACAAGAATGGATAGATAAGTCCCGAAAGTTGTTAATTGGGACGGCGTATCTTCCTCCTCATATATTAACGTGGCTTGGCCGATCGACTAACGTTTATTAGTGATCCTTGATTAGAAAGCTTTTCACGGTATCTTCATATGATATTGCAAATCACTGTCATACATGGTTGTTTAATAAGCTCATCACATACTTGTGTATTGACGGTCGGATATGAAGTAGACCTAGTTCTGCGTGAAAGATGTCTATGTATATGAATTAATTGATGGTCATCTCTCTAACCTACCATACATCGGGCACTCTATATCAAATAACCCAGTTTTCATGAATCGTTGAGGAATGTCCAATTATATAGGATAGTTTCCTATATTTTCGTTTATTCTCCGTTTGTTTGTTTGTTTGTTTGTTTGTCCGGCATACGATCACAGTTTCGATAGAAATATCTGGGCCACTGTGGATAACCAAAAATAAGTTCAATGAGCATGTAACGCCGATTGGGGGCCGGAATTTTAATTTTTGTCAAAACTTCGTAAAACTTTTTTGGGATAGCTATGGAGTTGGGGAAAGTGACAGAAAACCAACAAAATATTTAAAAAAGGGCTAGACAATAAAATGTACACGCACATACTGTAAAATTTGTTCTATACTATTGTCACGGACATAGCCACGCCACGTTTTGTCGCTCGCCTGAGCAACTGGGGGAAGGCTCCCGGAAGGTTAGCATGGCAAATATTCACCATATTTATACCATTTGCCCCTATAGTCTGTCTAATTTAATTAGTCGTCTATTTTGTAGCTTATCAAAAATCAGTAGATATAAGTTTGCATAATTTTTTTTGTAGCGTGTAGAACAAGCTGAACTCTACGAAATGACTATACCGTTTCTCCGTGATATCGATAATATTTCACGATTGAAATAACTTTTGCAATTCTCTCCATATAAAACCGCAGTACAGTTGTTTCATGTACCGGGCCTCAATTACATAGGGAGACGTCATAATGTATTCGTGTTTACTAGCACAAAGGTCAACAATGCCGTGCACGGTCATAGAGGTGCGTGCGGTTCATCATTCGGCAATTTCACGGGGCATGGGATATAAGCGACACTCCCACGGACCGCCTGTTATTACCCCACCATCACCAGATGGTGGGCTGTTCAAATCACTTTTTGTCCGTGGTCCGTCGCCCGTCCGTCAGCCTGTCGTCCGTCCGTAAACAATTCTTGTTATCGCGATTTCTCAGGAACTACTGCATGGATCTTTCTCAAATTTGGTACACAGGTTCCCCTTGGGGTGTAGTTGTGCAAGATGGAGCAGAAATAAGGCCATGTATAGTTATTTTTATATTCCAAGGATTTTCCGGGATGACGTCACTTTTAACCATCAGGGACACTTCTGGATCCAACTCTCCTTTTAGTGTCTACTACTCCCTGACCTTAATATCCCGTAATTACGATTTACCTATTCTTATCTATATCGTACGGATTACTATGACGTAAATACGACTTATTAAAAAATAGACAAAAAATAAAATAAAAAATGTTTGGAAGTGGCACAAACTGGCTTCCGTAGGAAGGCACCAAATCATACCATTTCATTTTCAATTTCATTAAAACCATATTTCTTCGACCATTGGACACAAACTACCTACCATTATGGAAGAATGAAAAATTTGCGAACATATAATGCGTCAGTGTGCTATATTATGTTGTTCGTGCCATGAGTTTTGTTAATTATTCCAAATGGGGAATTTTATACAGCGTGACCATGTAGAACAGATATCTTGAAAACAAGTATCTCCGGAAATCTGTCGTATAGTTTTCCTAAGTTTAAGTTATCTAAAAGCAGTCAGAGAAGACAGAATTTCGGACAGCTCAGCGAAAATCTTTGGCGCAGCGAGTGACAAGAACGGATAGATAAGCCCCGAAAGTTGTTTAATTGGGACGGCGTATCTTCCTCCTCATCTATTAGCGTGGCTTGGCCGATCGACTAACGTTTATTAGTGATCCTTGATTAGAAAGCTTTTCACGGCGTCTTCATATGATATTGCAAATCACTGTCATGCTTGGTTGTTTAATAAGCTCATCACATACTTGTGTATTGACGGCCGGTCTTCTCGGATATGAAGTAGACCTAGTTCTGCGTGAAAGATGTCTATGTATATGAATTAATTGATGGTCATCTCTCTAACCTACCAAACATCGATCACGCCCGGGGCACTCTATATGAAATAACCCAGTTTTCATGTATCGTGTATCTCACTCTATAATTTGAAAAATGTACAGTTATATAGGATAGTTTCCTAACTATCCTATAATTTCGTTTATTCTCTGTTTGTTTGTTTGTTTGTTTGTCCGGCATACGACCACAGTTTCGAGTGAGTGAGTGAGTGAATAGAATTTAACGTCGCTTTCAACAATGTTTCAGCTATAACACGACGAATCAACTAAGCACCACCCAGCCCAGTTGTGTTCCTGCTACTTCAAAGAAGAAATCTTTGATGCAGCATAGAACCAGACACCCTCCAGACACCCTATAAAACACTGAGGACAGCGCACAAGACAGAGACAGGACGCTCACATGGTGCAAAAAAGACAAGTGATATTACAGTGCTAGACATCACATTATCAAGTTCCTGTTGCTTCTCAGCAGATTGCATTGAAGCAACAGGAACCTGAACCCACCCAACCACCCGCCCACAGTTTCGATAGAAATATCTGGGTCATTGCGGATAACCAGAAATAAGTTCAATGGGCATGTAACGCTGATTGGGGGCCGGAATTTTAATTTTTGTCAAAACGTCGTAAAACGTTTTTGGGATAGCTATGGAGTTGAGGAAAGTGATAGAAAACCAACAAGAAATTAAAAGGGTACTTAACACCCACAGGAGGCTAGACAATAAAATGTACACGCACATACTGTAAAATGTGTTCTACTATTGTCATGGACATAGCCACGTCACGTTTTGTCGCTCGCCTGAGCAACTGGGGGAAGGCTCCCGGAAGGTTAACATGGCAAATATTTACCACATTTATACCATTTGCCCCTCGTTTAAAACATTTCCGTATAAAAAGCATACTAAAAATTATTTACTATCCAGAGGTATGTGCTCAAATCTAGGCAGCAGGCCACGCGTCAGTGGGAAGCGTCAATCAACAGTGTTTATCCATTTTACGTCATTACGGCGAAAGCATGCTGGGCTCTCGGTTTATGAATGACCCAATCGTATTAAAACCAGATTTAAAAAAAAAGAAAAAGACAACGTCCGCCATCTTACATGTCGCTTACTTTGGAAGGGGACCAGGAACCGGGTTTCCGTGTTCAAAAACCTTGCTGTCGGCAGATCAAGGTCACACGTCTGACCCGTCTCACTTTGCAGTCAGGAGGCGACAGGGTATACGGTATGTGTAAACTCTTCTGGTATATTTTAACTTGATTCATCAGATCAATATTTTATTCTCTATGAATCATGATGATATTCGATTAACATCACTAGAATTTAGATGTATCGATCAACTCCAGAAGACATTTCTCTATTCATAATATCACAAGGTCAACCTGTCTTCCCCACGTAGTTGTGGCCTGATCTTGAAGTTTCAAACATACATCCCTAAATTGTGTAGAAGTCGGCCAGTGATCCCAGATCTACATTAGCGACAAGTGAGATGGAGATCGATTTTTAGTAGATCTGATTTTAATCCCGATTGTGAATGACCCCCTCCCCGCGAAGAGAGGCATTCGTTTATGGAAGGCCTAATATGTCCAATTAATCAGAAACTCTCAGTTATCGAACCGAAAACCTAAGTTTTCTAATAGATAACTTAAGTTATCGAATCGAAAACCTAGGTTTTCGAATTGATAACTTAACTTTAAGTTTACGGTCGGAAACCTAGGTTATCTACCAGACAACCCCGAGTTTCTCTTTCCTTACCCCGAGTTTCTGTTTCTCAACATTGAAAATCACAGTTGTTTCTGGATAAATTAAGTTATCGAACCCAAAACCTAGGTTTTCGAATCGAAAACTTAAGTTAACGGTCGAAAACCTAGGTTATCTAGCAGACAACCCCGAGTTTCTCTTTTATCCTCGAGTTTCTCTTTTATTTTCGACACTCGTCCAGAAAACTTAAGTAATCAATCGATAGCTTAGGTTTTCGAATTTGCAGTTGTCGTAAAGTGAAAATCTTCGAGTTTCGATATCCGGGTTTCGCGTCAGTAGTAGGTAAAGGCTAAATTGAGTCATATTGACCTCAGAAATTTGCATAATTTGAGGAGGAAACGTGGAGGTCACACAGCCAATGAGAAGCGAGTATTTTGACCTCTGACCAAAAAGCTACCTCCAGCACAGGAGAGTTCCAAATTTGCATATCACGTGACCCAGGTCAAAGAGGTATTCCTCCGCGGTGATGCGGTCATGTCTGGCGGTGATTCGGTCTGCTTCCGCGGAGAAAAAGTAGTCCCTAGATAAAATGGTCCGATGGGGTCGAGTGAGGTATCAAAGTGAAGCTTATGTGAAGGGGCATCTAATGGGCTGGGTGTGGGGTGGTCAAAATGGCGGCTGTGGGGTGGGGTGGTCAAAATGGCGGCCTGTGGGTGGTGGTGGTGGGTTCAAAATGGCGGCGCAAGGGAGCAAACGAGGCGGTGGGGAGGTCACGGGGAGAAAAAACCCTCACATTACCCTCAAAAAAACCTCTAAGCCATATAATAATAATAAACATAATCTATAGGTGTTGTACCATGTTAATAGGATCAGTCTAGCATCTGTACCACCCTAGGGTCGAGCGTTTATTGTCCCGTGTATCTCCGCAGAAAATCAACAAACAAAATGGCGGCTCCAGGATGGTGTGGGGACGCCCTTTCCACATCACGGCGTCGATCATAGCGCCATCTGCACACACTGACGCAAGGGAGACAACTCGTGTGGCCCAAGGATATGGAAATAGCCGTTTTGGAGCTAGGGGAGTTACTACTGGTCCAGTGGGGTCGAGTGATGTATCAATGTGAAGCCTATGTGAGGGGGCATCTGATGGGCTGGGTGTGGGGTTGAACTAGCGGCCTTCTGCGCATGCGCGGTGGCCCAAGGGTATGGAAATAGCCGTGTTGGCATGTAGGGGAGTTACTACTGGTCCAGTGGGGTCGAGTGAGGTATCAAAGTGAAGCCTATGTGAGGGGGCATCTGACTGGACTAGTGGGTTTGAAATAGCGTCATTCTGCGCATGCGCGGTGGCCCAAGGGTATGGAAATAGCCGTGTTGGGAGCTAGCGAAGCCAATAATGGTCCAGTGGGGTCGAGTGAGGTATCAAAGTGAAGCCTAGGTGAAGGGGCATCTGACTGGACTAGCGGCTTTGAACTAGCGTCATTCTGCGCATGCGCGGTGGCCCAAGGGTATGAACATAGCCGTGTTGGAGCTAGGGGAGCTACTCATGGTCCAATGGGGTCGAGTGACGTATCAAAGTGAAGCTCATGTGAAGGGGCATCTGATGGGCTGGGTGTGGGGTTGAAATATCGGCCTTCTGCGCATGCGCGGTGGCCCAAGGGTATGGACATAGACGTGTTGGGAGCTAGCGAAGCCAATAATGGTCCGATGGGGTCGTATGAGGTATCAAAGTGAAGCCTAGGTGAGGGGGCATCTGACTGGACTAGTGGGTTTGACATAGCGTCATT
>JAVTVY010039626.1:0-18176 GCA_036873755.1 Hanleya hanleyi | reverse complement strand
GTTCAGCGTATGATGGTAGAGTTGAATTTTCTCGTGATCGGGCAGTCGCCGTTGCAGTATACTATTCATCTCTTCATCCAGAGACTGGAGTTGTTGCACTGTGGCCGGGACGGGATAGGGAGATTGCAAACTCTGTAACAGTCGAGGTTCGACCAGCATCATTTTTTTCGTATGGTCCATGGTGTTAGCGTCCCAAGATGGAGCCGAGTAACGGTCCCAGTACAGTAGCGGCTAAGGGGGCCAGGAGTGCGCCGAGAAATCCACCTCGCTGTAACACCTGTTTCTTTTTCTTGACACTACCCGTCTTCTGCACCAACGTTCGGAGACCCGCCTTGTGCCGTTGCAATTTCCCTTTCTGAAGAGGACTGAGTGGAACATTGCCTTTTAACACATTATGGGCCACTTCACACAAACACCGTACCAAGTCGGCATCCGCGCCGCGCACCAGGGCCCGGCCCACCTCCGGGGGCGCGCTGCGTAATACGCGCAATGCCGCCGCGTGTTTGCGTAGCCGTGCAGACATGATGAGGAATGACGGCTAGAGTGCCTTGTCTTCTTCTTTTATCTTCTTCTTTACTCATTTGGGTGTGTACACCGTCTGTATCTCGCCGGGAAAAATCAGGGTACGCAATCGCAGGGTGGAGGGCGTGTCTTGTTTCAAGTCGATGAGTAGATACCCGTGAGCAGGTTGAGTCGCATCTTCAAAGGCTTCTCGTACAAAGGCCGTGTTTTTAGGGTACATCTGTTGAGCCAGGTGGGTAATTTGGGAAGCGTCTCTGGGGTTTTTGAATAACACCACATACTGAGCATTCAAACTAATGTTTCGGTGTTCTTTGTTCTTACTGAAGAGATTCTGTACGATGTAGATGATGCTCAATCGACGATGATGGCTGCCTTTGGTAAAGAGACGGGTGATTCGACTATCCGTTTCCGTCATGAGATCGTCCACCACCACTAAGGTGTCTTGGGGTGTATCTTCAGGCGGTAAGCCTTCCACTAAGGTAAGTCCCGGGACACGGGCCAGTGCCTCGTACGCGGGCTGCCAAGCGCCATAACACCACAGGATACGCGCTAGAGGGGGTGAAATCAGGGCTGACCCGTGTTGGATGAGACGTTGAACAAAGTGCGTTTTTCCCGACCCTGTCGGTCCAGCGATGAGGCACGTGAATGGATGCTGCCATCGCGGGTCCATAATTTTCTTTATTGGGTGATTTGCGCTCGACGCTTAGAAGCCCACCCCAGTTGTCGTGGATACCGCCGGAAATCGTACTCGAAGGGGTACCGTTGTCGGGATAAACGTTGTGATTCACGGGGATCCACTGCAAATATGTTTAGCGGTGTCGTCGTGGTAGTACTAGAGGGTGATGAGGTGGAAGGATCGTCCTCGCTTCTCAGGGATGCCGGAAGATCACGTGGAGTGGTGGTGGTGGTCGTGGTGGGTGGCTGGATGTAGCGGGTAAAGGGTAACGTGGTGAGGGCTGGAGTAGACGACGTCTGGGCTGGAAACGTAGGTGTCTGGGTTGATACGTGGCGGGCTCTTGACGTCTTGGCTGGTGTAGGCAGTGTGGTCGTGGTGGTGGTGGTGGATGATGATGGAGAACGCAGGGTGTTGAAACAGGATATCACGTACGTCAAATCGTAGAACACACCTGTAAATAGCGTACCCAGAACCACTACTAGACACAACACAGTACCGACTTGTGCTTTTGGAGATCGTAACAATAAGGGTAGACGTGTACTATCCATGGTACATTCCTACACTGAAGACGGGTGGTGATAGGCGTTAGCATTTATAGACGTTTCATGTCACGGCCGGACACCCAGGAATTAAAGGAACGAGGCCATCCTTGCCATTTGACGAAATGATAGGGAATCCCCCGTCGACGTTCCGTTTTCAAAATCTTTTCCACCGTGTAGTAGTCTTTCGATGTTTTCACTATGGGTTGTAATTCTGCCTCGTAAAACGTGCCTTGCAGTCTCTCGCCTTGTAGATCTTCCAGTTGATAGACGTGGGGCTGTCGAGGTTTATGGCGAACGATGACAAAGTGTTCGTCACTCCAATTGGGCAAGTAACTTTTCTCAAATTGGCCTTTCACTTTACTGATCCGCACTACATCTCCACGTTTGTACCGGGGTGCCGCCGTCAGTGGTGGACTGTCTGAGTACAGCGTAGCACGCACTTGATGTTCGTTGCGTTCTGTCACATCACGGGGCGCTCGCTGGATACTGCGATGATAGGCGCGATTGTAGCCTTGGACCAGTTGAGGGAGTACATCGATGTAGCGTCGAGTGTTTTGGGCAGTAAAATACTTGTACATGCGTCCTTTGAAGGTACGATTAAAGCGTTCCACTACCGACGCTTTCGTCTCGTTGTACGTATGAAAAAAAAATACCTTCTTTTTCTTAAGAAAGGCTTGAAAGGGTCGGTTGAGAAATTCTGTGCCTTCATCGGTTTGTAAATAAAGAGGTTTGCGCCCTGTCTTGAAAATCTGCTGAAACGCTGCTATGAGATTCTCTCCTGTTTTGGTACGAATGGATAGTACCCAGGCATACTTGGATAGAATATCAATACAGGTCAATATATACCGATGTCCATCATTGTCAGGTGCAAATCGACTCATGTCCACTAAATCCGCCTGCCATTGCGCGTCTATACCGCCGACGATCACCCGGTTACGACGAAAATGGCGTCGGGCAGCTCGATGTAAGCTATAGGTGTCTTGAGGTTTTAACCAGTCTCGAACTTCAGTTCGACTAATGCCTTGAGAATGGGCCGCTCGAGCTAGCGCTGCCACAGCGCTATAGGCAGCTGGACTCGTCGGATTGTAATACAATTCGGTTAAGACCTGGTTAATCACTGTAGACTTCTCCTTTTTTCCCGACCGCCGCCGCATCACGGTCTTCTTATTTCCCTTCATCGTCCCCGTCATGTGTGTTGTTCTCTTCATCGGGTGATACTGACACTCTAGCCTCTGGGCATTCTCTAGATATAGGATTTTCCTCGGCGGCTGTAGTAGTATCTGGTAGTTTTTCATGCGGTTCAGCTAGCGCGTCTTCCATAGCACGAACCCATGCTAATTGGGCAGGTGAACGGTCGTCGGATGTAAATAACTGGTCTACAATAGGCACTATTTTCTCCAAGGCTGACCACAGAGTGGGAGTTAGCAGCATACTTCGTGCATGGTCTTGGTACCGACCCACCCATGGGAACAGGCTAGTACGGTATACATAAATGGCATTGTCCATGTGGATGAGATGTCCGTCCAATTCACCGCTCAACACCCGTTTAAATTTATTCCATCCATCACGCTGTAGTGTCACCGTATTCGATAGAGTATCAGGGGACGCCCTCCAATCACCCCCACTGTCTTCCACCAGGGTGACATAATCTTCATAAACGTATAATCCCACCTGGTAGGGTGTAAGGGGGAGGATGGCTCGTAGTGACATGCTTGCTCTAAATGTCGAACGGAGAATGATACACACTCTGTCTCATCCCCGGTATTTATAGGGTCAGGACCTATTCTGTGAGAGGCGGCTCGTGTGGAGCGAGAACTTTATCCACCACGGGAACTACTTGTTGCAAAGCCGTCCATAAATCGGGATCCAGCGTAAATCCCCCTCGATTGAGACAGATAAGTCGGGCAAAAAAAGGTCACCGAAAAATATACACATCGCCACACAGGTGTATACTATTTCCATCGAGATGACCGAATAACACACGTTTCAAGGTATTCCAGCCTTCCGAGGTTAAAGACACACGCGCCGGTTCTGGCGAGCACCAACAGCGGGAATCATCATCAATAAGCTCGACGCGTCCGGGATATATTAATAAGGTACAATCCGGGGTCAGCGTACGGGTAACGATCGAATTCGATTCAGGGTACAGCACGTCGTGAACCTCGGTAATAATAGCTTTCAGCGCCTGCCATAATCCTGGCCAAAGTACAATAGCGCTACCGCCACACTGTTCTAACCGTGGAAAAAACGAATCCTGTCTGCCACTCCGCAGGTAAACACCAACGCCGACATACATAAAATCCACTTCGGGTTCTTTGCCCTGTAACATGCGCGTCAATAGCGTCCACCCGGCAAGGGTTAAACATAAATTCACTTCTTCAGGGTGTTCCTCGATAAGATGCAATTCATCTTCATACACGATAAGAAGCACCTTAGACGTCACTTGAAAGAACGCGAGTGCCTTCCCTGGTGCTGCCATAATGATGAATGACAAAAATACTAGCCAGACAAAAATTTATATAGACCGATTCTTGCTAAATTTTCATTGTAAAAATTGTAAATAAAAAAATTCATACCCTGAGAAAATAATTAAATTAACAATGCAATTATTTTTGTAGACGCTCCCCGAGTGCATAAATTAATATTCTTGACTAATAACAGGATAAAAATAAAATTATAGCATTGCTAGACTAGAATATCAAGTCCTGATAATTACCTGAACAATCCATAGGGCTGTGAGATAGCCAAACCCGATGTATTGGTTATTCACAGAATACCCGGCCGGATTCCTTCAAGCGGAATCCATTATTGAGCATCATCATGCATTTCTGTGTATTGATTTATTTACAGATTACCCGGCTGGCCCTTTTCAAGCCGACATCACTTCAATTATAGTCGAATAATAAAATGGGACGCAACTCTGTTTTGACATCAATATTCAAGCGGCAACTGCGTAGCTTGTGTTTTCTCACCGTAAACGAAGGCTATGTTTTCTTCATTTTCTACAGTTCTCTTGGGAGAAACGAGCTGGAATTTTCAGGGCACTCGTATAGAGTGATAAGTGATAGACTTCCTATATTTTTAATCCAGAAAATTAATTTATTTTTAATGTACCGGTTTTTCCGTACTTTCGTACTTGAACATTACGCCTCGAAAACTCGCTAAAAATTATAAAATCATGGCGTAGTCAAGGGCTAGACGGCTGAAATTTTTAATACTAGTCCCTGATTTATCTGAGTTGAATTGGAACTAAAAAATTCTACGGGGGCTGACCATGATTGTAAAATGACAGCGTTTATAATTCAGAAAGAAACACACACCCATTCTCCGAAAAAATATACAGGGTAGATGGCGTCGCACACGTCCGCGCTTTGTCTATATATAGTGTGGCCAGATTCATCGGGCCCATTGCGAAAATTTTTTCACTCCATCAACATGAAACCCACAGCAGCGAAAACCACCACCCAGCTTTCGAGACGCAAAGAACAAGTAATGAAGAAATATGTGAGACGGTTTTGGAGGGATGAATTTCGCGGATGGGCAGCCACGCTCACCAACCAGGAAGAAGGAGGGGACACGACATCGAACAATGTGAGGGCGCTGTTGATCGCCGCACATTCGACCATCGGCGAGGAGGGCTGGTTCGATCAATTACATCAAGTCATGGAAGCGATGCATCCCAGCCCTCCTCCCGCGGCAACAACAGCGCCCGAACATGTCTTCGAGAATTTGGCCTGCCAAGAAATCTTGTTGGATGGAACAACACCGCCACACCCAGCGTCACCGGCCAGTACAGCGCCCCGGCCGGAGGAAGAGGCGGAAGAAATACCACCAGCCTTCCCACTTGAAGACCTGCCCTCCTGCCTGGACGATGACGACGATACACCGTTAATTGTATTTGAACAACCTCCCCCCACGATGGCTGCTGCCATCTTTATCAATGGGCACTCCTTGACCCCCGACGTGAATGAAGAAGATGGCATCAGCCCGTATCGTTACTTTTCCGTGAGCGGCCGCACTACAGGGAAGTAAGCTACTCCCTCCTGAATAAAAACAGGTTAAAATAATAAACGCCCTTTTAAGGGCGAACAATTCCTTCCGAGAGAGGAAGCTTCTAACTAGCACATCAATTTCAAAAGCACAGATGTCCTACATTACCCCTTTTTTTTATTATTAGCAAACTACATCAAAAAAAAACAATCCCTGTCCTATATCAAAGGTCCTTGTCAGGACCAATCTCTCATATAAAAAACACAGGATTTTTTTTCTTTTCTCTCTCCCCCATTAATTAATTTAATTAATACACAGTCCGCGCGATAACGGACTCTTATTTTTGAACCGGGACATGTTACTAACCCCGAATAAATAATCGGAGGGAATTTATTTTGATAAATAATAGCCCGAATAAATAACGGGAATTTATTTTCAACGAACACAGGGGCTATAGGTGTGGGATCTCGTGTTTAATTTTTTTGTGCGTGATTAGCAGTTCTCTTTCGGAAAAGATAGTGCGCCCTGAAAAGGACTTTTTTTTTGATATGTAATAAGGCATTACATCGTTGAGGGGGTCTGTAGTCGTTCTCTTCTATCAGCGCAGACGGTACAGGTCAAAGGTAATAATTCACACGGTTGGGGTCGGTTGGCCTCTGCACAGGTAGGTATTTGCGCCCGACGATGGATGCAGACTTGACATAATGCCTGGTGACCGCAAGGGGCGATGGCAAACTTTGCAAACTGATTACTACATTCCACGCAAGGTAAATATAAATTGCTTTGTCGTTCTGTGTTACAGCCCAATGTTGAAGTTGTGATCGCCCAAACATAATACACCTCGTCGTAGATTTTTTTGGGGGTTATTTTCCTCTCTCTCTTTTGCCTTGTATCTTTTCTGTCTTTCCTCTCCTGTTGTCTATTCATCCTGACATCTTTTCTTGCATCTACCCTCTTCTTCTTCTTTGTTAAATGTTCTCTGTTCTCTGCCTTGTCATCTGGTCTTTCTTCTTCTGTAGACTCGGTTCCATGGCTTCCCTCTGTTTCGGCGGGTCCATCTTGTGCCGTTTCGTCTTTTTCTTTAGCTTGTGGTGATTTCAACATCCTTTCTAAGTTGCAGTCTATCTCGTCAAAAGATTGGTATACGTCTGGGAAAACATCCGGTATGGCTGAAGTTGAGGCAGGCTGGTTCCCGGGTGGAGGTAGTGGAAATAATTCTTCCATTATATCATTTATCCAGGGTTGGTCATCTACCAAATTAATGATATTGCCGTAGAGTTGTACTTGATTTTCATCATTGGTGAAGAAGTCGGATGTATCAATATCCTTGATTTCAGTCAGCGGTAGTGACTCCATGACTGGGTACTCAATTGTGAATAATTAAAAAAAATACTGCGCTATTTATAGTCTAATACGCGGACCGTAGCGAGAGCACTCTAGCTGTGTGATATATATTTTTTACGACGCTGACAATCTGTGTTTCTTTTAAAATTTTAAACGACTGTCATTTTTTACAATAACTGTCAGCGCACCTATAATTTTATTGCAAGTTGCACTCAGGCAATTCAGTGTATAATAGTTAAAAAAATTTAACAGTCTAACGCTACACTATACCGTTATTTTATTAATTTTTAGTGATTTTAAACCCATAAAGTTAGTGTACGGTAGTATGAAACACCAGGTACATTGGAAATAAATTGATTTTCCTGACTAAAAAAACGTGTAAACTATGGGTTACAGTCTTCTAATAATTTCCTGAAAATTGTAACGGGTTTTATCGAAAAATAATAGGAAATTTTAATGCTGGGACAAGGGTAACACAGCACTATACAGTGGGCCAGCATATCTTGCACTGATTGACACCGGTGTGGGAGATGCATACAAGATGGCAGCCTGTGGATGGCCGCCATGTTGTACCCACCTCCCAATCACTATACAGTGGGCCAGCCTATCTTGCACTGACTGACACCGGTGTGGGAGAGGGAAACAAGATGGCGGCCTGTGGATGGCCGTCATTTTGTATCCACCTTCCATCCCATCCACTAGACTATAAATAGCGTGTATTTTGACATTTATTCACCAATACAAATCATGAGTTTTAGAAGAAGACCCCTGTTTACGCACCATCCGACTCGAGATCCAAGAAATGCTGCTACAGAACAACACAGAGAGATGGTTAGCCATGAAGAAGACGGAGGATTGACGATCATCACAAGTTTTCAGCAGGTTATTGAAGACGAAGCCACGTTATTACGCAGTACCGAAGAACTCGCGGAACAACTCCGGCAAGATGTAAGAGCAGAAGAGAATAGACGGATGCGAATTGAACAACAGGACCAAGCAATACACAGAATGGAAGTCATAGAAGAAGACGACAGTGATGTGACGGAGGGTGGGGAACAAGACGGGGAGCTGCCATGGTTAAATAGTAGTAGACCTCCAACAACAACCACGATGACGTCGCCTGTCGACACTCCAGGTATAATGACTTCGGCTGAACACCATGCAGGATTAAATAGACTTCCAACAACAACGTCGCCTGCCGAAACTCCAACGATTTCAGCTGCAGAAACACCACAACCATGCCGCCACGAAGTAGAGGTAACCCGCCTCAACGATGAGATTATCGCCATGCGGGGAAGGATGGTTGGAATGGAGACGACAATGAATGGAATGGAGGTGACCATTTCCCAACAGAAGAAAGAACGCCATCTAGAAGAGAAAAAAACACGCTGCAGTATCTGTACCGACGAGGAAAGCTTGTACGCCGTGTTACCGTGTGGACATCTTTGCCTGTGTATAGATTGCTGGGTGACACTGACGTGTGAAGGTGCCATGTGTCGCTGCATTGATGCCGGAGAGTCCCATCTAAAAATAAAGTGCCCCATTTGCAGAAAGCATGTGGGTGGGGTGAAGCGAATATATCGCGTATAAGTGTGGTATCACACTATCAAAGGCCCTTTTCAGGGCCAACCATCTTTCTCGGAAGAGAAAACTTCCTTCAAAAGCACACCAAAATAACACCAGCCCCCCATCATCCTTTTTCCCAAAAAAAATTTTTTTTCAAAAAAACTTTTCAAAAAAAAAATTTTCACAGTGATTGTGAAGGTGAAATTTTTTTTATTTTTTTTATTTTTGAGGTAGTGGGTCGAGTGAAGTATCATATTGAAGCTGACGTGAAATGCTTCACATTGATACCTCACTCGACCCCATTGGACCACTAGGGGCTGCCCTAACTCCAAAAAGGCTATTTTGAAGATCGATATCAATCTTCTTTTTTTTTTTTTTTTCAATTTTAATTTTGGAGGTAGTGGGTCGAGTGAGGTATCAAATTGAAGCATTTCATGAATGCTTCACATTGATACCTCACTCGACCCGATTGGACCATTAGGGACGCCCCTAACCCCAAAAAGGCTATTTTGAAGATTGATATCAATCTTCAATCTTCATTTTTTTATTTTGGAGGTAGCGGGTCGAGTGAGGTATCAAATTGAAGCTGACGTTGAATGCTTCACATTGATACCTCACTCGACCCCATTGGACCACTAGGGACGCCCTAACCCCAAAAAGGCTATTTTGAAGATTGAAGATTGATATCAATCTTCAAAATAACCTTTTTGGGGTTAGAGGCGTCCCTAATGGTGCAATCGGGTCGAGTGAGGTATGAAATTGAAGGTGACGTGAAGGAGCATCTGATAGACTGGATGTGGGCTTGAATTAGGGTGATTCTGCGCATGCGAGAAGGCCGAAAGGTATGAAAATAGCCTTTTTTGGAGCTAGGAGAACCCCTAGTGGCCCGATGGAGCCGAGTAAGGTATCAATGTGAAGCTTAGGTGAAGGGGCATCTCATGGACTGGGTGTAGGGTTGACATATCGGCCTTGTGCACAATTTAAAAAAAGAATGAACACTAACAAGCAATAGAATGAACACAAAACCAGCATTTTTTTTATATTTTTTCTACTATTTTTATTAACACAGAATGAACGTATTCACAAGGGTGTTGAATTTAATACAATTATATCTGAGTATTGAATTTTTAATACAATTAACAGTGAAAAAAACTCTGAATTTTTTTAATACAATTATACGCTCTCCAGATCAATAAATGTGTATGGTAAATGTTTTTTCAACACTTGTTCTCAATAGTTCGCCAGCAAGACTTGTTTGAATTCATCATCATCTTTCTGTCCTTGGTGCACGTAAATGTAGGTCACAATCTCTTCATGTGGGATTTTGGTAGGACAAGCCGCTACCACTGCCAGCGCAATTTGCGTCTCGGTCACAGCC
Organism: Hanleya hanleyi; assembly: GCA_036873755.1. Taxonomy (NCBI): domain Eukaryota; kingdom Metazoa; phylum Mollusca; class Polyplacophora; order Lepidopleurida; family Hanleyidae; genus Hanleya; species Hanleya hanleyi. The sequence goes on along the minus strand of JAVTVY010039626.1, from coordinate 8,158 downwards.
TGTAGTGCTTCAGTGATGCTCTCGTATGAGGCTACAAGAGTGTCCATACGAGGTTTGATGAGCTGCAGGACTGTGTCAATGTGCTTTTGATAAATATAGTTAGACACCTGGTAGGCCAGAGTTTGACGAATTGTACTGGCAAGACTCTGCAACTTCCGCCAGGCCGTTAATTTCAAAGTGACACCTTGAGGACAAGCAACAAGCTCTTGCGTATCTAACCGCTTTCGCCATTTTCGAATATGCACCAGGAGCTGGTCGTTGAAATAAGCACAGCTGACATAGATGTCGTCACCCACAGGAAATTTCGCTTCGCCATTTCCCTGGTCACGAATAACCGCATCGATGGCGTAATCAAGGGTCTCCAGTTTTTGCCAGGTGTCCAAGTTCATGGCAATATGCTTACCAGGTCTGTCGTTAAAGCCCGCTGCATTAAAATGCACTTCCTCCTCTTTCACACTCACTGTTAAATAGGGTGAAAGCTCCCAAATGTCCTTGTGGGCTGCCTGGTTAGCCTCTTGGATCAGATTGTTGATCTCCTGAACAGACATAGGAAGTTCTACCTTTTGTTGCACTTGCTGGGGTACTACTGGCTCCTCAATCACTGACTCAGGTATTACTAACGGTGTTAGACGGGGTCGTCCAGCACGTTTAGCACGTTTAGCAGGTGTACTCGCTGGGCTAGTGTGCGAACGTTTGCTAGCTGTACGCTCTTCGGTAGTGTCCACCACTAAGATATCTTCATCTGGTATAACGTCGTCGGCTTCAAGTAGATCTGCTAGTTCGGCATTTCCCGTGATCTTCAACGCCGCCACGAAGGCTAAACATCCATAGTAGGTAAAGTGCAGTACATCATCGATGAGGGCTGTGTTTTGTGCTGAAGGGGTTTTCTCCGCCATGATTTCTTCGACATCCTGTTCCAGGAGTATGTTTTCCTCCGTCATAAGGAAATCACATAATTCATCCACATGCTCCATCTCATCAATCAGACGAACACGGTACTTTGCAAGCCTCACTAAAAATAATGATAATGATGACGCCATGACTATGGGCTGGTAAAAAACTATTGCGGAGGAATAGTCTGTTGAATTGGCACTGGTAAAATCGAAAAAAGTAAATAGTTCTTCCACAGCTGATACAAAACAGGCAAACTGGCTGGATGACTGACTAGAGGTGAAGTAAGCAGGCAGGCAGGTAGGCAGGCAGACAGGTAAGTCACAGTGCTACGCAAAAGTAGTGCATTGAATACACCCTTGCCCTAAAAATCGACTCCTTTTATACGTTTTTCATGTGGTGGTGGAGGATACAAAATGGCGGCCATGTTTGAATATGTGGTGGGACGTGTTTAGCCGCCATTTTGTAACCTCCACCACACATCAACTCACGCATGTGGTGGTGGAGGATACAAAATGGCGGCCAGTTTGAATATGTGGTGGGACGTGTTTAGCCGCCATTTTGTACACCTCCACCACCACATCAACTCACGCATGTGGTGGTGGAGGATACAAAATGGCGGCCAGTTTGAATATGTGGTGGGACGTGTTTAGCCGCCATTTTGTACACCTCCACCACACATCAACTCACGCATGTGGTGGTGGAGGATACAAAATGGCGGCCAGTTTGAATATGTGGTGGGACGTGTTTAGCCGCCATTTTGTACACCTCCACCACACCGGTGTCAGTCAGTGCACTGTGTGTGGTGGTGGAGGACACAAAATGGCGGCCAGTTTGAATATGTGGTGGGACGTGTTTAGCCGCCATTTTGTACACCTCCACCACCACATCAACTCACGCATGCGCACATACACACTTATGACGTCAAACCAAGTTCTGCGCATGCGCAGTCAAGAGCCAAAGACTCGAAAGACTCTTTGTATACTACTGACAGGACGTTATTTGGTGATTACCGATGTAATAAACTCCAAATCGAGGATGAAAAGAATGTAGCCAGTGATTCATATATATACTCATGGTGAAAACCATGGGAAAAAGACTCCTTGAACTATGTATAGCAAACAGTATTAGAATATTGAATGGAAGATCCATAAGTGATTTATTTGGGGACTTTACGATAGTTAGTAGACAAGGTGCAAGTGTTGGCGACTATTTTTTAGCAGACCATATATTCATTCCAAATGTGATTGATTTTGAAGTCCACCCACTTTTAGGGGAATATTCTGACCACAAAATGGTCTCGAATTTGATCAAAACTGGTCCCCTAAGATTTTTGGTGATCAATCAGCCAGAGTCGCAACATACTGAGCCATTACCCGATAAATACATCTGGAAGGAAGAGTGCGAGAAAGATTTTGTTGACAATCTCCTTAGCTCACTTCCAACGATTAGCTCGCTGATTAAGGATGAAATGAAAACAAACAACCCAAATGTGGAAAAATGTATTGTTTTAATTAATACTATTGTGACCTCGGCTGCAGATGACTCTTTTCGTAAAATCAGTAACTTGAAAGGGTCAAACAAAGTTATTGATAAGCCATGGTACAATACCGAATGTAGAACATTGCGAAAGGAGGCAAATAAGCTAAATAAGGCGTTCAACAAGAACCCTGGTAATGCTCATATCAAATCAAAGTATTACAATAAACATAGGGAATACCGAAACAAGGTCGAGAGGACGGAAACAATACAGAGATAATCTACTCAATGAACTAAACATGATGGGTGACAACGATGCCTCAGTTGCTTGGGATATAGTAAAAAAACTGAAATATGAGAGTAACGACTGTAGTGCAGCCGAACGGATTAGTATTGATGAGTGGCATAAGCACTTTTCCAGTCTTCATGAGCGTGACAAAAATAGTGTTAGCGCAGCCCGTCATGCTGAGGTGACACACGATCTGCATTGCCTAGAAGAACAAGCAGCATCTGGTAGATAATCTTGATGCAGCTATTAGCAGCAAGGAAATCTTGCGAGTTGCGAAAAAGCTGAAAAACGGCAAGTCTAGTGGCATTGACAGCATCTCCAATGAGATGATCATTGATATTGTGACAGAACTGTTTAATACAATACTCACATCAGGTAACTTCCCCAAAACTTGGGCTTTTGGTATGATTGTCCCCATACACAAAGGGGGTAGTCCTTTAGAGGCAAATAATTACAGGGGAATAACCCTAACCAGCTGTATTGGGAAATTGTTTACCCAAATTTTAAATTACAGACTGGTCGATTTTGTAGAAGAGCAAGAGTTACTCTCCCAGTCACAAATAGGATTTAAAAAAGGCAGTCGGACATCAGATCATATTTTTGTGCAGAAAACTATAATTGATAAGCACATGAAATCTAAGAAGAAGATATACTCATGCTTCATAGATTTTCATAAATCTTTTGATACAGTCTGGCATGATGCTCTGTACTTGAAACTCCTTCAGGCTGGCATAAAAGGCAACATGTACAAAATAATTAAAAACATGTATTAGGTCAGTCAGTCTTGTGTCAAAACAAAGTATGGCCTCAGTAAGGCTTTTCCAGTATCAAGAGGGGTCCATCAAGATAGCGTACTAAGCCCATTTAAAATATTTATAAATGACTTAAGTGATGTAAAAACTGATAACTCTCCTGTCTTATACCCATACATAGCCTAGCTTATGCTGATGATATTGTGTTACTCTCACTTAGTAAATGTGATCTACAGGCCAAGCTTGACTAGCTCCATAGCTATGTTGAAAAATGGGGACTCTCCGTGAATAAATCAAAATCTAAAATATTGATCTTCGGTCAAAGCAAGAAGGAGAATCCATGTTTCACAATTGGAAGTGAAATACTGGAAAACGTAACCTCATACAAATATTGAGGGCTAGTCATTCATAACAATGGCAAATTTAATATGGCCATTTCAAACTTGGCATGTAGAGCAAGCAAAGCATTGTATGCAATTAGACATGCACTTAACCTCAATGGCATCAGACCAGAACTGTCCTGTAAGTTATTTGACTCCATGGTTCAACCTATCCTTAATTATGGATCCGAAATATGGATTGGGTACCTAAATGTATCCACGGATGTAAACAAGCTGGTTAACTTGGCAAATGACACTGAGAGTGTTCATATTAAATTTTGTAAGAGTATCCTTGGGGTTCACTCAAAGGCAGTGAACCTGGCTGTTCTGGGTGAACTGGGGAGATCACCTCTTAAGATAAAGGCTATTTTGAACAGTGTCAATTACTTGAGCCATATTCTTCAATCTGATCCAGACTCGCTTTTGTATAAGGCATTCATTGAGCAGAGTGAGGACCATAGAGTCAATAACTGTAATAACTGGGTCGGGTATATCAAAAATATACTTAAGGATACAAATTCTTATCATATCTGGGAAAATCTTGGGTGTATAATCCCTAATGCTACAAATAAGTACATTAAAAAACAGCTGGAAGAGAAATTTGTCTGCACTTGGAAAGAACAATTAAATATGTCCAGCAAACTCGATACTTATAAGATGGTGAAAAAATACCCCTGTTTCGAGAATATTTTGTTATCAGTGAACAACTATAAACATCGATCAGCACTAATAAAATTAAGAATTAGTGCACATAGACTACCAATAGAAAGTGGCAGGTATACCAAGACTCCCAGATGTGACAGACTGTGTACAACTTGTCAGGTAATTGGGGATGAAAAACACTTCCTATTGTGCTGTACTGCTTTTAATGCACATCGGGATATATTGTTGAAGAATATTGAGTCATCTGTTACATCCGATATATCAAACGATGATCTTTTTTATAAAACTGTTAAGTTGTTCAGACAAAATAATTACCAAGAATGTAGCAAAATTTGTATATGACTGCTTCAGTACTACAGATAATTGAATACTGCATAACATTACCATTGTGTAAAGCTGTAACATATTCATATATATCCGGGCCAATAAGCAGGCAAAATAAGAGTATCCGCCATCAAGTTTTTAATGAGGTATTTTAGTATGTGTACCCTATTATTTTACTGTGTATATTATGTTATGTCTGTATATTTTGTATGTGTGTACATGTATGTATGTATCTATGCGTTTTAGCCCCTTCCTGGAGCACAATTCATGCAGAAAACTATCTATCTATCTATCTATCTACATCACGGGACCGTTAATTGGTAATGTTTTCGCTACGAGGCCGAAACAACCAATCACGGGTGTGTTTAGATAAGGCTATCAAGAAGCCGCTGACAACGACTTTCCGGCGTTTAAGAAACGTGAGCCGCTCACGTTGAATGAGCTTGTCAATCTCATGCTCGATGATGTTGCTACAAAAGTGACACGCTTCATATACAATGCGTTCCAACTGAGAAAATGCAAAAATTTAATTGTCCCTGTGTGATATTCTCTCTCAAATATATTTTCTCAACTTATTATTGTTCCGTGATGCTGCGCTTATAGACAGGATAAGGCACTCAACATTGTTGTGCTATATTTACAGGTTACATGTAGGGCCTAGCCATGTTGGACGGGTTTCGTATTGATCTATATCAAGTTCTTCACAGTCACAATCTACTGTTATCACCCCTCCTTGAATTTTGCCTGGTCATGTTCATATCTCACAAGTTGTTTGAGTGTTATTGTATCCAGTCCTTAATGGACATGTAAATTGTTTTTATGATACAATAAAGTTGAATTGAATTGAACGACTTGTTATAGGCAATGACTTAAGTAACTTTTAGCAGCAATTAATATAAACAATGTACATGTATATGTGTGTAACGGCACAATCTATAATTAGTGGAGGAAGGAAGTAAACTGGATAACAATGTTCACTAGAACTTTGGCTAAATACTACTTCAGTTACATATGGAAAAACATGAATAAGAAAAACTTCATGTATAAGGTATTACAGATGGTACATATCAATTTGCATTATGGCTATAATTAGATCAATACATGTAGTTATAAATAGGCAAAATGTTGGTTAGGCTTTACTCTCGTTAAATGTGCTAGGCCAATATTCCACATAAAGATAAATTTTTTTTTACAAACTTGGGTACATATCATATACTAGTTTGTGTTGACTGGGATGCCTGTATTGCTCCCTCATATTTTCACAGAAAGGCCGGCATACAAGTAATGGTTCTCGTCGCCAACTCCATTGATTGTTGTCACAGAGTTCACATAGTCTTTCTTCAAGTATTTTATTACTCAACGCCCGGTATTAATACGCATCTTTCAAGTTATGACGTTACATCGCCTGAGTGACGTCACTTTGCGCAGCGACAACGTCCTCTGGCGAAACGATAGGGCAATCCCCTATCCTTTAACATAGCGGGGTGTAAAGATTACTTAATTCAAGGACTATTTCAGTTGTGAAACATCGAGTTACGCTTTGATGGCCTTGGTAAAGGAGTATCATTGTGAGAGAAATAACATGGCGCTACCCCAAATATTATGGGATTTCGCCAAATGACGTTGTCAGTGCGCAAAGGGAGTTCACTCAGACGACGTAACGTCATAACTCGAAACATGCGTATTGGAAGTCTATACTCTCTAAAACATCTTGAGTGAAATTCACTCGAGTTTGAGTGGAAATTCATACCACTCAAGTATTTGAGTGAAATATTTCACTCAAGTTGAGTGAAATGACTCAAGTAATTGAGTGAATGTTACTTCACTCAAACTTGAGTGATTTTGTCCACCACTTGAGCGATTTATTGACCCAAACGTGAGCGGAATCCACTCAACTAGATAACTTGACATCGAGTCGTGCCTAAAACACAACTAAATCCAGGACAAAATCGCATTCCAAAGCGTTCCAACGGCCCTGTGAAACCGGTATCTGTAATGTCGGTGCCTTGATATATTCCCATGTATGGCTAAACTAAGACAATGAAAGAAACAATTTCCATCACCAGGGATACATGAATAGTGTTGCACTGAAATGCATCCATTAATTTCAGTTCAGATTGTATGTTTGACGCTGTTTCTGGCATAAGAATGATCCCAAACATTGGTTGGTTGTGTCTTTACATAGTTGTGATCTATTGTAAAATATCAATGACAACTGAGTGAGAATGAGGAAGAAAATAACCGGATTACAAAAAGTAATTGAAAAAGATAAAATTAAAAATTTTATCTGGAGTAAATCCAATGTTTTATGTAGAGTTAATTCCCCTAGCTATAAGTTTCACTTTCGGTTGGAGTTGCAATGCATATTCAGTTTGAGTGAAATTGAATATTTATAAGCTAAAGGCACTATGAGTGTTGCAGCATAAGGCAGTTGAACTACTAATAGTTAACTATTCCTATGTTATGAAAGTAACGACAGTAGTAAAATAATGTCAACACTTATTTGTGCAGCAAATTTTAACAAACCTCTGCTGAAATCAACCCGAAATATTGGAAAAGTTGCACTTGATGACCGCTGGTGTGTTGACAGTCCGAAGCGTATGACGTTGGTGTTATGAATATTCTTTCTAGCAGACGACAAGACTTTCTTGACTCGTACAAATTCAATTCAATTCAATATTTACTGTACTGAACACCCTAGACAGGGCAGACTACATGTAGAACACGAAAGAAGCAGCATCAGCTTCGAACAATCAAATGTTCGCCCCATACAAATGCAGGCGAGGTATGAACTTTATCGTTGACTCGTACCTTGCCATTGACTCGCACGGAGATCTGATTTGGGTCATTCCATCAAATGGGGTCACCACTAAGCACTCAAACTTGAAACCAGTGAATTTTCTAAAATATTACACTAATTTGAAAAACATTTATTCCTATTTAATGCCAGATACAAGTAGATATACATAAGATAACATCTTAGTTATATGTACGCCCATTACTTTTGGAGGACCATTGGTGTCAGCATATATGAGGACACCCACGGACCCCAAAAATGTGACATTGCAAACATTGCAAACATTGATGCTTTTGTTTGCACTGTGTGCATGAATTGCTAATAAATTTGACCAATAAAACAACTTAAAGTATCGATCTGGCTCATGTCTTTCAATTTATTTTAGTTTATTTCATATCAGTCACCCTTAAATGCAGATTCTGGATGCATGAAACCCTCCAAATTCAGGGTGCGCGTGTAACGCTTGGTGTCCTCTTTTGTTACTTACCTTACCTCTTACCTGTCACCAAGAAAATGTCATTCCGTGGTCATTCAAAACTATTCTTGAGCTGGGCTAATCTTGTCTATTATTGATCCAAATATG
>JAVTVY010039625.1:0-18519 GCA_036873755.1 Hanleya hanleyi | reverse complement strand
CCTCAGGGGATCTGGGCCTAATCAGAAAAATTAAAATCGATTTCAGCACAGAATTAGAAGAAGAATAGAATTGTGTAAGTCCATAATGTTCTCGTCCGCCAAAGGCGATGTATGTCTAAGCATGTCGGTTCCCTTTTCTGCCTCAGGCCTAATATGTGAAAGACTCTAGAGAAGTTTGAACGGCCTCAAGGGACGACGCCCCCCCTCATCTGTTCCCCAATAACCTTTCGACGTTTCAAGGTTATATATCGGGACACATTCCTGGTAATCAAGCCATAAATGAGACAGAGGCTGGCGCGACTAATGTAACGTTGAAGTAGTCCCAAGTGTTTCTCCATCCGAGTGGTCGATGGGCTTTCACGCTGAATATTTCTTCAAGATTCATCAGTTCCTCGGAGAAAAGCTCTCTATTTTAACTGTGAAAGTCGCGGTGCTAGGCAACCCTTGTGTGATATGAAATTTCACGCAGTAGACGCTGCGTGAGTTCTCGGCGACTTTCGAACGTCTTGAGGGGACAGTCTATACCCCAGTCAAGTTCTTTCCAGGATCCGCTGATGCCATTTTCGCATTAATAAACAGAAATAAGATAAGTGCGCTTCATCTCAATAAGTCCCAGCGCTAATAGTTTCATCGGCTTCGATCGGCTTCGTGCCGCAATGCCTGTTTTACCGGCAGAACAATGCATGCGCGGAGGTAGCCATGCCTATGTCAACATTTAGCCCAGCACTCTCATCTCGTGTAGCATCAATTAAGGCCGTAATGACTTGGTAACCGATAAAATCCACTCCAGCTCAAAGTCGGCTTCATTTTCTCTCGAACAGCCATATACCCGACAGAGAAAAATTAATTTTCACCTGTGCGTTGCGCGGTACCGGCTGTTGCGAGCGAGCGAGCGATCGACGTCACTCCCGTGTAGCGCTGGGATAGTTTCCCTTTATGCCTATCGACTCACTCAGTCTGCCGCTGTGCGCTAATCCATGCCTGTCTGTTTGCCGGGTAGCAGCGAATGTATCGACGAAGCTGACAACTCTTGGAAAACAGTAATCACGAGAGAGCTTTAGAGAGGGCTCCGTTACTAATCTAAACCGTCAGCGAGAGCTCTTCGCGTCGGATGAGGGAGGCATTAACTTGTAATTTACCCCGACCGAGAAAGAGGGAAGTTTTTGCAGTGCGGGATCCAGGCAAAAATGTTACTAATACACGGACGTCCAAACTGATTGGCCTGGTGAAATGTGTATGACAGAACCTTAAGACAGGCGATCTTTAGTCACGAAAATGGGGGATGTGACGGTAGTGTCGTTAATCCATTCCAGTTAGGTCCCCGGCAGAATTTAAATGACATACCGTTCGGGAGGAGCGGTTTACATGTAAGGCTAGGCGAAGCGAATTGGGATAAAAATGTAATGAAACAACCAACATATATTTGTGATTTTTGTGTGTGCTTCTTGATACTTCTTCGCAGAGGATTAAGTTTGTGACAGCGTTTAAAAAGAAGAATCGGAATTTTCATCAGAATTGTGGGATATAATATTTGTTTTTCAAAATGATGGAAAAAATGCAAAGAGACGAGGAAAATAACACGAAATTCACACGGAAAAGTCCGCCGCATCAGGCGGAGCTCGAAGGACTACTCCCAAGGAACATGTACGTAGGGGACACCATGGAAAACCGAGTTTATTCGCCGGTTAGGAAAGAACCTGCTGGACTGTACGCAGAAAGTCTTGTCCCGCTGTCCGACTCTGCTATAGACCGGGGGACAGTCTATTCCAACTCTGAAGTATTTGATTCTTTGGAAAAACTTAGAGCGGAAATTGAGGCATTGCGAGCGTCCGTGTGCGCTCGTGTTAAAGAGCGAGAGGATAGGGTGTACGAAACGATCGACACAAAACATCGTCGAAAAAAGCCCGAAATTAACCCGTCGAATAATCGGGTTGTTCAAAGTGCTAAAGACACCGGTTTTCATAGATTACGTTACATAATAGACCCAAACGTTAACGGATTACGAAGGTAAGTTGGAATAATTGTTATGTGAAAATTTGTCTGAAACAAATTAAATTTTGAATTTATTTTTCAATTATTTCTACTGACCGATATACGATACATTTTAGCGGTTGATCTGTTTCCAGCAATATAAGCTGCCGGAACACAAACTGACATATATTTCTCTTGTATCCTATTCTGTAATTAGAAAATAGGGCTTCAATTTGAGGTTCATATCGTCCACTTTGTCTCGAAAGTAAAGGAAAGGACGCCTTCTTTGAGGTCTACTTGTCCACTCCATGCAATGAGCCACAAGAACAAAGACATACCTGGATGCTTATGTCTCTTTCAGTCTCTAATGACTTGAGCATTTCGTTTTTCAATTTCTTCAGAAAATGAAACCTGTAATCCGTTTTCATATCCTTTCGATCTAAATGGAGGCTAATGACTTTGATATCAAGCATGAATGAATCCCTACATCAACAGACTTAAGATTTTTCAATAGCTCAATCGGATGAAGCAGGTCGCAAATGAGCACATCTGGGGTTTAGCATGCTTAGGCGCTAGAAGTAATGATAATATTCTTAGACTTTAATGTATTCTGAAATTGGTTAATCTGGGTTGTCCTAAATTTCCTTTCGTTTTCCTTCAATTTTTAAGAACAAATTTTTGAACTTTCCTATTTTGAATTTTCCTGTTATATGGAATTTGCATTGGCTGATTTCATTCGCGTGATTGCATGTATAAAGATAAACTGAATATTGAAGGCCGATGCACTGTTTCTTCGGTTAGTTGTGTAGTATATAGTTTTACTAGAATAAATATTAATATTACAATAAAAAACATATTTGTTTCTACATTATTAAATCTGGCGAACAAAAATTCAATTAAATTAAAAATATAAAAAGAATCAACATCGACAGATTGTTCAGAAGTCTCATACGAATGGAATGTTTCGCCCACTGCATCGAATTGTCAGAGTGACTTTTCAGACATTTTCTGTGTTATATATCAACCCAGATCTGTTCTATATTTTTATCAGCATTTTGAAAGGTCACACTGCTGGAAAATGACATAAATTACGTATGTCTGCATTATTATTGTTTTTCGAATGGTCCAGGTTGTATTTCTCATACATGATCACACAATATTGCGCGATGGATTGCTTCGTCGCAAATCAAAGCGATTTTGTTCAAACGTATTTTGCATATATCTCATCACGACACTGGGTTATATATGTATGTGCCTCATGCACCTTTACATGCATTTGAATATTTCCGATTGCTGCAAAAATATTTTTAAAAAATTGAATTATTTATCCACCGCTATGTATGGTGAATGAATTGTGTCATTATTCTGTTAAGTTAATACAATTCACATATAACTTACTTAGCAATAGGGAGGCAATTTAAATACCATATACATCTCGCTTACTGCAATAAATGTCATGTGTATATCTCAGGCACATGTATACGTTGCTACTGGGACATCATGACATTTGATTATCCAGTGACCGGATAATTATCCCCAGCTCATGTTTCGTTCTTGCTCCTAGCATCCACCAAGGTTGTTGATCTAACTAATGTAATTTTATTTAAAATTAACTGCATGTGAGTTGACGTTGTTGAACGAGAGTGCCGAGTGTGTGTGGATGCCGAGTGAGACTGATGCTTTATTCAGCTCAAGAATGCACAAAGCGCCGGTCACCCCAGCCTCTATACAGTTCAAATTATCACACTGATGGCGTCTTTGAATAACCGATTGCATATTAACAAATTTCAGGTCAAATCAATACTATAATGAATTAACAGGGTTGTCCAAAAGTTTCAGAATTGACAAAATCGCCGTATTTATTATTATTATTTTTTTTTGCTAGACGCACTTGTGTTTGATAGAATTATGATAGTAATTAGAGCTGTCACACGAACCATCTGCTGAATATCAACAATAAATCTCAAATGTCTCATGTAACATTATTTGTTAATTGAACGGTCTGCATGCGGCAGCGGCAAGTATTCCATTGTAGGAACTAAATAATAGATACATGTACACGGCCACAGACCATGTTTTGTATTGCTCCTAAATGAATTTCGCCAAGGCATAAGCTAGCTAAATCAAGTTAATTTAGAAATTAATTACACGTGGGATATTTTTTGTCAGAAATTGTTTGTGGAGTGTTTGGGTGTGTGTATCGGATGGAGGGGAGGGTATTGGTATGGTCCCAATCACAAAAAGATCAATTCAGGTTTACACTTCAAGATTTAAATCTAAATTAAAATTCAATCTTGAAACTGAAGTTACATTTTGAAGCTTAATATTTCTTGCCTGACGGCTGAGGATTATAATAGCGCTTATAAGAGCCTATAGGATAGACAAGTCGAACATTGCGGCTGGAATTATATGAGACTATCATATATTGTGAATATGTAGCATTTTAAAAATTCTTTTAGGACAATTTCCACTGCCGACTTTCGTTATTTATTACTACCTCACTTTTCAAAATATTGACCGAATCCTCTCAAATTTCACCAGAATAACTATTTCGTCACGCAAATGTCGCGTATGAAAACTGAAGTCAGTAGATCAATGATCGAGGTCAATGAGTTCAACAAAAATCAGAAATTATTGAAAATTACATTTTTTTGAGAATATATATAATTAAGTGGAAGATTAAGTTTCCATAAAAAAAATAAGGGAAATTTCAAACATCAAAATTAGAAGTTGTTGCCCAAAAATCAGGAAATCGTTAAAATAAAAGTTTCTGGGTAGTTGCATCAGGGGAGATATGCCGGTTACAGGAATTTTACAGAAATAAAGGTCAAATATGTCAAAGATCAACGTCATTGCCCCCTCCTCCCCCAAACCACACAAGAAAACATTTGAAGAAAACAGTGTCTGTGGCAATGTGGCAATACTTCAATCTTCAGAAATACCTCAAGCTTGTGACAAATATGAAACCTTGGAAACAAGAAAAGGTCAAAGGGCAAAGGACAAGGCCAATGGGGATTGTAACCGCTGCCAGGAATATCCTATCTCCACAACGACACAATCTTGAGTCTTTGTAAGTTGTCGTATTGGGGTGATTTTTCATATTTCTTCAAAAGTTCTGCTTTTTTTGCGAGGGAAAGTGGGCAAAAACTATTTTATTTCACAACAGACTATTATTTGCTAATTTATCAAGCACTTTTTGCGAAGAAATGACATAATTTTTTTTTTGAAAAATCGACCCAAAAATGCCTTTGAAAATGACATCACTGTGACGTCATCACAGCGGTCATCTTGTGTGTTTTGTTTTTTTTACAATTTCTCATAGAGCTTGATCCAAGGGTATAGTGTGGTAAGTTTCAAAGTTTCAGCTTGTGTAAGAAAATAATTAAGTGGGGATTAGTTGAAATGGGCCTTCACCCCCATGCCTGAACAGGTCTTGAACAGCCCAGGCCAGATAGGGTTAAACTCAGGAAACCATAGAAAATCACATTTTTTGTGAGTGGATGCATTAGCGGGGGCGATGTGTCGGGTACCCGGTCAAAAGCTCAACGGTTAAGGTCCACAGACCAATAACAACTCATTGAAACTTGAAAGATGCAGAGATTTCGTTTTAATGACGTTGTCCGTGTAATTCCAATTGGACTCTTGGTTTAACGTTGTGACTTTTTCCTTAAAACCCCAGGAATTTCACCGCATACGATGTGTATGCTATAAATCCTCTATAGGGACCCCTGTGAAACCTTCATAGATCTTCTGCTCCCGTGACCACACACTTGCTTTCAAAGTTTGTCAGTTACTTGCCGACGGGCGGTGGTTCTCTCCGGGTACTCCGCCTGTAAAACTAGCTGTCACTATATGAGTGAAATGGCCTTGAGTTTGACATTAAGGTGGTTCAGGACTCAAAACTGTCCGGTGACCTACCATTATATTTTAACTGCTGATACCTGGGGTGTTGTCAAGCAAAATAACGTTAAAAAACATTGGGGTCTTCGATCTAGATTTTTCTGTATACGCGTCAAAACACCAACATGTCAGTAGATTTGGGACAAATCATATACAAATTTAAAATATAATCAAGTTTTCGAACCGTAAAAATCACGTGTTACGAATACAAAATCAATTTTAGGAGAAAAGTTTTCCCGGTGACATATTACATCTTTTTTAGTAGTGAAATGAAAACATGGTGCATCTGATCTACTTCTTCTTGTACAGGGTTTGAACATCCATACCCCCATGATCTTCAGAGATCTGCGACGTCAATTGTTCCCCCTCGTTGGCCTCTTTCGTGTCGGAGGTGGAAAATGACGCTACGCTGTACGAGCATGACGTCGTGACGTTGTTTGAGTCCCGAACCACCTTAAGCCAAACTCCCTCCCCCCCCCCCCTCAATTGCTTTCGGTTGATGAACCTGTTGATGTCATATACAATGTCCTCACTTGTGAAGGACAGTTGTCTAGAGATATTCCGCATCTAAGGCTATATTCAGCCACGTGTATGTGTCATTTTCAACACAGATAAACGGCGGAATGTTCAAACGTAATTGTTATGTTCCCCTTTGTTCCCTTTCAACCAGATAATAATGCTATCTCGACATTCGAGAAAGGCTGACGTATAGAACGCGTTATTAATAATCTTGCGAAATGACAGTCATAAAACTGCTGTCACTGTGTGGCACCGGCACATGCTGTCGCCTTTTGTCGAGCCCGGTCGAGCTTGATGAAGCTGATAATTGTTGATATCAAGTGTTATCACCATCTGCAACAATTGAGACATTTGAATAGAAAAGGACTCGGATCCGGCACAGTACGCCGATACAACAGATGGTGTTATATGGTCCTTTTCGACTAATACGATGTATTAATGCACGTTATAAGGGCTATATTGCATTAAATTATGACTGTTCCTTGAAAGTGGGTGAATTTAGATTTCAGCACTATTGAACCATTACTCACATGTTTTCATTACCATGTAGTTAACCATGCTTCATATCTCTACACGTAACAAGATAGATGATATGAAGTGACAAGTTATGTAACTCCGGTGAGAACTTTCTCTACTATATAGAGATCAAGGCCTCGGCGCCAAGCCATTCCACAGCTGTAGTTTTGATAAAATACTGGACGGCTCATATTTTCCGAAGCCTTTCGTCGCAAACGATACAATAGTTTGATTATGTATGATCTTACCTTTATTTTCAGCCCTTGTTTATCAGAAACTGTCTATTTTTAGCTCAAGAGGGACGGAAACTCAGAGCGACCTCTTCCGTTTTGATTTACTCGTAACGGTTCTGTGTGCAGATTAAATGCCACAGCAAGCGCCGCTTTTTATAGACCCGTTCTGATATTCTGACAGTTTCTTATGAACAAGGGCTGAATATAAAGGTAAGATCACACAGAATCGAATTATGTTATTGTTTGTGACGAACGGCTTCGAAAAATATCAAACGTTCAATATTTTTTCCAAACACTACAGCCGGAGAATGACTTGGCGCCGGGGCCTTGACCGTACCTATATACATGTAGTAGAGAAAGGACCCATTGGAACTACAAGTTATGTCGACTGCCGCATGGGTGACCATAGTTCAGTAGGTGTGATGGAATCGAGAAGTGTTCTCGAAAATGATCGATATTTTAGTCGTCCAATGCATTGTGCGAGTTGGGTCGCTTGCTGCATGCCTATATTACATGAATATTAAAATTTGAAGCTTAAATCTCTCAACTAAACATGAAAGCTGACTGCCTAAACCGATCTGTTCAAAATGCGCTCGCCCCATACATCACAATTGGAGATCCTCGCAGAGTGCAACATACAAATGTGACATTTGTGACATGGAAATAGAGGTTGAGCCAAAATGTCTTAAAAGTTCACCGAAGACAGATCGGGATGGGTGAATAGCTATAAAATTCGATCGGTTATTACAAACTTCAGTTTGGATTGGGGTTTCGTGCAGGGAATGACTGCGCCGCTGACAAATCTCGTTACGGTCATTGTGGAGACCGTCATTTGGGCCTCCATTAGGTCTCTTATTTCCAGCCATCGATTTGCGGCCTTAATGATGTGTGAAGTTTTGTCGATTGCCATGGGTTCGGAGTATTACCCCGGTATTACTTTCCGTATCATCTCTAAGGGCACGCTATTACTTGCAGCGAGCATCAATGCAAATGAATAAAAAGACTTTGAAGTCTAAGGAGCTAACGACGGTTAAAATAACGGGTTATTCGATTTTCCACGTGAGCTGGCTTTCGGTTGTCGTAAAAGTCAAATAAGCCCCACATGCCACGATTTGATCTGACTATACATGTATAGAGCACGCGGCGATATCTCTATCCACAAAAGATCTCTGTTGCACGGAAACCTCGAAGCTATTTGATTCTAGTTGGCAACGCAGGCTGTGACACTCAGCTGGAAACTTGTATCAGTTTGTTTAAATATGATAATTAAGATAGGATCAAAAGAATGCAAGCCCAGGGGGGACAACAAGGCACATCCTGCAAGCCTATGATCCTACTTTGAACCCCGTGCCGAAGTCATGGCGCAGAAAATATTAGAACGCAAATTCCTTCGACGTGCTTTGGAAACCATGTCTGGCAGAATAATTCAAATATCGCAGTTGAATGTATGAGGGATGTGGCAGGCTTCAGTGATTCAAGCTTGGAACTGAATCTTAGATAATTCTGTCACCTGGTGGGTATAATTTCGACCCAAGGATACAAATATGAGACACATGGGCGACCTGGGTAGGCCGGTTATTGATCACGTCAATTACGCTCGGATGAGTCGACTGTCCAAACACGGTTAAAACTATCACCGGGCATCCATCTCGAGAAAATATTGTATGGTATATAGTATTTGATGTAGACAGCGTTCAAAATTCCCCCCACACACACTATTAGGTGTTCCAGATGCTAGAATAGTGGACTGGTTTGGGTGGCGGGCATGATTGTCTCCCTTGTCCTCTGTACAAATAATTGTGATTGTTGTGGTTAACATGGTGGAGAATGAAGCGATTGATCAGCATCGGGCCTCACAGCTCTGAATAAGAGCTTGCATTCTACCGATATTTTCCTCGTTTGGGCCGTTTCTTCTATCTAACAGTAACATATTTCATCGCTTAATATCAGATGACTTGAAAGGGCTATTGCATCATTGCTCTTATTTGTATCTAATACCTCTAAAACCGGTGCTAGGAACCGTGTGGACATGTCATTCAAGATGTCCACATGAACAGCTACAGTAAAAACGTGGCTGAGATACAAATCATCAAAGAGATAGATCATTTTTTGGTTCTTGTGATTTTTATAGATATGCAGTCAGAAAGTTGACTTGTGGGGTCCATTGACTTCTTGTCAGTCCTCCGGCATCTTTTTTCTATCACCTTTATATGTTACGTTTAATGCCAGGCTCCAGAATGCGAAATAATCATGACACGCTTGACTATGTCAGAGAGACCATCGTCCTTGTCACTATTTCATGCGCATTCACACTTTGAATATGAGACGGGCGGAGATCTTTCAACTGGCCCGAACCCCTATCTTTATATCCCTTTTATTAAAGTATTCTAATCGCATGTGTTGCTAATACAAATGTATGTACGCTGATGTTGCAGGGTCACAGAAGTAGAGATAGATCGGGGACGTCAGATGAACATGCACAGCCACAAAAAGGGTGATGATCCGTCACCATTTTATGGCGATGATGCCTGGTCATCACTCTTTCAACCCTACCTGGCCGGGGGGGGGGAGTGCCCCCTCCCTCCCCTACTGAACTTTTCTCTGCTGTTCCGAAACAACAAAACCGAGGAGGCTGAAACTTGGTGACTTTAAAGCTTATCTTATTGGGGTCATTTTGAGCCTGTTTTCATATACCCCCGGGTAAATTCAAAATGGCGGCCATGTGGTATCCGCGAAAGTCGTCTTTTACAATCTTTTCGCTCCATTTCTTCACATTTTCCTTGCCTAAAACTTTATGCAAAAGAAAAGAAAAATCGGAAAACTGAAAATTTCGAAAAATCGACCCCAAAAAGGCCGAAAAATGGCTTCTGAGAAGATGGCGTCACTGTGACGTCATCATGACGGCCATCTTGGATTTTTTTTTACATTTCCCGGTAGAGCTTGAACCCAAGATACTGTGTGGTAAGTTTCAGCGCTCTAGCCTTAGTGGTACAGTAAATATATAGGGGGCACTCTTCCGCCCCCCCAGGCAGTGATACACCCCAAATCGCTCAGGCCAGATAGGGTTAAAGATGCTGAAAAAGGGTGATTACACTCCTAAAACGCTAATGTTAGATTTAACATCCAGAGTGTTGGAGGAGTGAAAGCACTCAGAAAGTGTTGTATTCACCACTTTCAAGTTGCATTTAACACGTATATCTTATAAATACAACACTTTCTAAATACTTTCCCTCCTCCAACACTCTTTAGATGTTAAGTACTCTTATGATATTCAACTTCTACCTTGAACTCGCAGAATATCATCTGTCTGGACAGACAAACCCCGATGTCACATTACACTGTGTGCACTATCTATATAATGTAATGCCCACGGATAAACAGTCTGGTGTTTCACTTCTTCTCTCAAAATGTCAGTAATAATTGCAGGACGATCTGTATCATGTTGTCGGAGTATTTAAACCTCGGAACAAATTGGACCAGTTCTAAAAGGGACAGTTCTTTTATGACCAGATTTAATACAATTTTCTCTGACCTGGACGGCAGTTTATAACGTTGAACGAGATAATGGACTGTCAGGGAGCAGACAAGGGAAGCTTGTCTCTAGTAAGTTGAAATTGGTTTTTAATGAGGATGAATCGACTGATTGGATGCTTACGCCATCCATGTTTTATCTCAACCGGTCTTGCAAATGATGTGATTACAGATCGAATCAAGCTAACCTCTCCCTGCCTAGATTTCAACACAATTTTCCACGCCTTCCATGTGCGCGCTGCTGCAATCCTGAACAACATCAACCTCTTCCCGCGAACAGCTCGCCCCTCTCTGAGGCAGAACTTACATTGCCTATTGTATGGTGTTCTATTTGTGCCAAGTTTCCGTCGCCTTTTAAAAACGCGACGTCGCGTTTTTAAAACACGACGTCGCCTTTTGGAAAACACGACGTCGCCTTTTAAAACGCGACGTCGCATTTCTTTCCTATGTTTTTGCATTGTAAAACTCGACACAACGGAACTCGACGTCGCGTTTTCAAAAGGCGACGTCGTGTTTCACCCACGTCTTGTTTGGCAATGTTAAAAGATAGGAAAGAAACGCGTTTTAAAACGCGACGTCGTGTTTTTTAAAAGGCGACGTCGCGTTTTCAAAAGGCGACGTCGCGTTTCAAAACGCGTCGCCTTTTGAAACGCGACGTCGCCTTTCGAAACGCGACGTCGCCTTTCGAAACGCGACGTCGCCTTTCGAAACGCGACGTCGCCTTTTGAAACACGACGTCGCGTTTCAAAAGGCGACGTCGCGTTTCGAAAGGCGACGTCGCGTTTCGAAAGGCGACGTCGCGTTTCAAAAGGCGACGCGTTTTGAAACGCGACGTCGCCTTTTGAAAACGCGACGTCGCCTTTTAAAAAACACGACGTCGCGTTTCTTTCCTATCTTTTAACATTGCCAAACAAGACGTGGGTGAAACACGACGTCGCCTTTTGAAAACGCGACGTCGAGTTTCGTTGTGTCGAGTTTTACAATGCAAAAACATAGGAAAGAAACGCGACGTCGCGTTTTAAAAGGCGACGTCGTGTTTTCCAAAAGGCGACGTCGTGTTTTAAAAACGCGACGTCGCGTTTCGAAATACGACGTCGCGTTTCAAAAGGCGACGTCGCGTTTTGAAAAGGCGACGGAAACTTGGCACAAATAGAACACGATACTATTGGTTCGTACTATACCTGTATATTCATAGTCCAGCCATGAGGCGACGGGTCGATGCGGCGTTGCGATGGTATACAGGATGGAAGGATGTCATGTTGCGATGATATGCTACACAGCCAGAAAAAGGAGGTATGGTAGCACTCCATTTCCAGCTAACACCCTGTTTCTTACCCCATTTCAGTATGCTTTCATACCTGGAAAAAGGTGATGGCCATCACTCTTTAATGATGATCAGACCTGGTCATCACCTTTAAAAGGTGATGAGTTCGAATCATCACCGTAAAAAGGTGACGGTCATCACATTCTAAGGGTGATGATGTTTGTCTCATTACCCTTTAAAGGTGATGATCTAAATTTACAATCATTGCTCATCACAATTCAGAGGTGATGGCCATCATTTTTAAAGGTGAACAACCTATCATCTTTTTCTGGGTGATAGTTTTCACCTTTTTTTTCTGGCAGTGTACATGAACCATCCCTTCATTCTCATCGCATCGTGATAGAATCTTGCCATGACATTACGCCATCGCTTTCTCACATTGCCGTATGGCTTCGTCGCATTTAGCATCTGCAACATCAGATCATTCCATTTAACATCACACCGTTAAATCATAGCATCGCGTCACCGTTCAATAGTGTCGTGACGCTGTTTCGACGCCTTATCTCACTTCCGTATATCGAGGTATGATACACACGATGGAACGATGGCATGTAGCTATGACGTGATGCCGCCAGTAACATCCGTCCACATAGCATCGAATCATCGCAGAATCTTCCGTTTCATCGCGTCATCACTTTCTCGCATCGCCTTATCGCCTCTTCTCAACGCTCTATAGCAAGTTCGCGTCCTAGCAAGATCGCATCGCTCTATTAAGCGGCACAACGTGTATCGGTAATCTTCGTTTTTCGTCGCCACTAGATGGCGTCGTGATGTAGGACGATGAAACGATGACCCTCGGCGGGTACCATAATCAAGTTATGTCCAGCAGTGTTGCGTTCTTGGCGTCCTCTTTGTCTACACAGACAATCCCATTAAGGAAACACATAACCACATCACCGCTAATGAACCATACACTAATATTTGCAGAGTAATTGTTCACGCCTCGCTGGACACAATTTAGTAGAAGCACATTTGCTAAACTGAGACAATATCGGACTGTACGGTTACCATGACGACTAAATTTAACTAACTGCTTGGCTGAATAATGCAAGTAGGCTTAGGCGAGGTTGCATTCAAAAGTTGGATAGAGATTAGGATCCAGTCAACTATAAATATCGGCACTTGTTTGAGGTGAAGATACGGGAGATTAATTAAGGCATGTGGACAGCAAAACTTGAAACAGAGATTCTATTGTACTTCTTGAGGCCAACGTAATATACATTTGTGGCATGAAAAAATGTTCTACTAAAATTGATATTTGGGTATCAAATTGAGTTATACAATGCCAGTGCCAAATCCAAACGTCTAGTCCATTATTCAATATTCAGCCGTCTTCCTTTGGAGAATGATAGTTTTGTCGTATATGTACGATGTGACGTAAACCTGTGGTGAAGTAGATCTACAGTATAAGCTGTGGCTTCGATTCAAGTCATACGACGTCGGGCATTACAGGGTAATTGTGGGTATTCTTGCATTTACCAGATTTACCCCCATGTTGAAGTGTTTACTCCATCAGACGTCCTCGATACTCGCCCATTAACATCAGATGAGTTATTTGTTTGAGTTGATCTGCCATCACAGCTCCCGAGCTAGCGTATCTGATCCCGCTTAACTAGGCTACGTCCCAGAATCCACCGTATTCTCGGGTCTGAGTGTGAGTGCCTAGGGAAGCTTTCCTGTGGAGCCATATGGTTGTATTTTAGTCGCCGGACGTCGTCAATTTTTCATACCTCTTGCATATCGCTTCAATTCAAAGATTCGCCGACAACATTTGGTTATTCCATATATGCAGTTACATGTAGGATTTGATCGATTCTTGAAATTTCCATATGGACACTTCCCTAAATACAGTGAGATCTCCAACACTTAAACACGAATCTTCTTTCATGGATTCTTCAATCATCTCTGAGAAATCATTTTACAAGTGACACTTGTTTGCACATCTTCGTCTTTCTGTTGACAACATATAACACCGCTGACTGCTTCTCTCTCGAAACAGCCTCGTGTTATTACGCATTGTCCCGATAACCTTGATCATCGAGGACATCGTTTGTCTTAAAAAATAGCGGTGTGTCAGGCAGGTGCTTTTTTGGTTGTCGTGCTGGAGTGATCTCAAAAAATTTAGCTACAAATTCAAATTTAAATTATATATTCATCGTCGGCAGGTCAAGGGTTTTTCTTCAATTACACAATTGGAGTTATCTTTTGATCTGACTGACGTTTCTGACGCCTATATACATATGGGTCTAAGATTCATCGATATATTTTACTTAAGACAGTGTTGAATTTCCACAGTTTGATGATAAAATGAGGAAAACGTGTGTTTCAATATTCCGTCTGCGACAGTGCTTGCTAATAACGTTGCGGTTAACCGTTTGCATGTAGTGGGGTATTTTATGCTATTTTTATTGAATATAGGGACGTAAATTTGCGCTATCACGGGCAATGAATCATATCATATAAAATTCATCTTAGCCGAAGAAAGTCGAGTTGGTGCGAGTTCGGTCTCAATCAAGTTTCAAGTGCCGCGTAAGACAGATGATGGACGGAAGTAACTATTTGCACAAACGGCCACTTTGTAAAGTCATCGTTTGGATTAATGTTCGATACGGACGGGGGAAATGCTTCTTGCGTGATCTAGCCGTTTTAGTCTGGGATGGAAGGCCAAGCGAGGTTTCCTGTGCCGGGGTAAGCCAGTTTTACAGGACAGGACCTCGCGATAGATCATTCTCGCCGTCAGTACGACTGATGAGCCGTTATTCATAGAGCCGACCTCAGGATTGCTGCTGTAATATTTCTTCTCTCTGCAGATATATGACATTATAACCCTAGCAAACAGCTCACTTTCGCCCAGTTTGAAGTGTTCTCGTGTACCGAGACGGCTGCATGGATACACGCGCGTGATCTCAATCTATCCACCAGCTCACCAATGAAACAATGCGACATGTTTCACGAAGTTAATTTGTCCAATCGTAACTATTGGTACATTCAAAAGCAAGCGTCAACAATCGATTGAGACGAATGCCACTGACTCGGAGTGCTTGCATCGTGTTAGCGTCCAACCCATTGGGAAATCACCCGAAATTTTCACCGACTTAATGACTTGGAAAAAATCGATGGAAGGCAAACTATGTCGTCTTCACGGAGGGGAAACTACTATATCAATCATTGGCGGGGTAAACCCTAGCTGCCCCCCTCGGGACGCTGGGCCTTCTCTTAAGAAGATGGACAAACACGCACAACTACTGCGGAAGCAGGGCTAAATGCTACGCAATTGACTTTCAGTTTGTGGGAGACATGCTCTGACATATTTGCGAATTGCCAAACAGCTGATGGTTCCCTCACTTTTATCTGAAAATGTGTCATGTTTGATAGCGCGGGTCGGCACATCGTGGTGGTTAAAGTGAAAGGGCGGTGAATGGGGCGGGGAGGATGCCTCGTCTATTACTAACGTGGGAATATAACAGCCCCTCCCCCCTCCCCCCCCCCCCGTCCCGAGATCCTACGCTCAATACCACCCTCTGTCTGAAGTGAAGTGAGGGAGGTGGAGGTGGTTAGCCAGAACCTATCTCGATTTGGTAAAGAGTAAAGAGTCTTGTAGAGACAACGCGGACACGCAGATCTTGATTTTGTATGTAGTTTAGTCAATGTCAGATCGAAAGACAGGGCATATCGATCCGTAATTTGGTCATTTATCCCTCTCGCTTGCAAATTGACTTACAAATCTATTTGTCCTGGCAGAGGTATGCCTTCTCAGGCTACATTGTCATAACACACATAACATGGACGTTTTATCGCGGTGATTGATTGAAACCGGTTGAGAATGACTCCCTAATATTTATTCATTTCTCACTTCATCTCGTATAGAAAACCCTCGGGGAAGAAACCGTTCTGGCAAGATATGATTACACTTTGGCCTGAAAACATGACTGGAAAGTTTAAGGGGAGAATCGGGAGTGAATTAATGCATGTTCCCGTCAGATGATCTTGATCAAGTCATTCATTGAGAGCGATATCTCAAGAAGCACGATTCTTCAATTCTCCGAAGGACTCGCAGCTCGTGAATGCGCTCGCGGTCTTCATTTCCTCATTGTGTTTGACTTGACGAAGACGTGAGATTGTGTGCCTATTAGTATATAATGGACTGGCAAGGCTGCAAATAAACCAGATCTCCAAAGGAAAAAGAAATGGGATTTGCAATTTACTCGGAATGGCAGAATCACAGTGCATAGGGATGCTGCTGCGAATTTTTGTTGCCATTTCGTCAGTAATTCTTCTTTAAGAATACATTGTCCAGTACCGCCCGCTGGAGGAGATTTTCTAAGGATTCTACAGAAAGAGAAATATTATGACCAGTTGAATCTCGTCGTTAGTAGCATGAGCCCCAGAAGGCAAAACGTCCTAACATGGGTCCATAACACAACGCGGTCCAATTAATGAACGAAAATAAACTTTGACACGATCGGGCCTATCGGACCACCTTATCAAAATTTGCCATAAAAACGTCATTTCTGTACAAACATATTCGAAATTGATTAATTCATTTTCCCAAGCCAAGGCCTGATCAGTAGATTGCCCCAAGCAATAAAGCTTATTTTTATGATACACCCTCGAAGCATCCGGGTACTTCCAGCTATTCAGTTTGTTTTTCTTGTAACCAGTTATCTCGTTTAACGTTTTGCGTTGAAGTCGGGGACAAGCAATCCTATATTTATAATGACCCCACTTGTTTTATGTATGGTTCATCTCATTTAGATGTCCTCCAGTGATTAATTTTGTTCCATCTGCTGAAACCCTGGTGTTACGTTGTATATCTAAATCGATATAAACTATATGGCGATGATAGGATGTCGATGTGGTTTGGTATACAAATGGATCTATAGCGTCACTATCCAAGGCATCTCCGTAAATATATATAATTGCATAATCTAAAGAGTTAATTAAGCATATCATCAAATTACGCCATAAATAACGAAGCCAATTCGTCTGGGCGTGAGAATTCTGTTGTCAGCATATAACGCCGTAACGTTGGTGGCGTGGGTGCCCCTCTTGTGTGAAGTTTCTTTCATATTTAATTCCCGTACATATATTTTTTATTTCAAAGATCAAATGACATACACCTAATTATAGATCTCAAATAAATACTATGCACGAGATTAACCGAAGTAATTTTAGAAATACGGCCTCTGTTTGAAGTTGCTAATAACTTCTATGACTTTTCCCAAAATGTTTCGAAACTTGACATCCCCATTTGCGTTTCGGCTACATTCGTCTGTGAGCGGTCCCACCTGGTGCCATTTTCTAATGCCTCTTTGATTGGGATTTCAGGTTGGATCGCGTTTTAACCTCCTTCGCATGGTGGTCACTTTGGGTGTTCATTTCCGCAAAAAAAATACAGTTTCAGTCTGTATTCCCGAGGGTAACTAGAGTAAGTGGGGCTTGTTGGAAACTTATGTGTATATTCTCTGCATCCGATATATAGAAATAGCTTGTCACCTCAATAAAATGGAAGCATTAAATATTACGGAACAATACTGAAGTTTCCTGATGGTGAAAACAGTGAAAGGCTCCATATTTGAAAATATGTGGAAAATAGCTGCATCATGTGGACAGACTGTCTAGGAATGATGAAAAAACTTTTCCGTTGTTCATAATTGTAAAACTAATAGGCTAAATTGTTTTTTTTTTTGTACACTGGTCCAATTTTGCCACCGAATTAAAACCGGCATTACAGGATCATGATACATGCAGCGTTGAAAGAGTGGTAAAAAACGATGCCGGCGTACTGACAAGACGTCATATGACCTCACAAACATATTTATAAAAACATTACAAGGACCAAAAGTGATCCCTGTGATGATTTGTATCCCAGCCATGATTTTATTGTAGCTGTTCATGTGGACACATTGATTGACATGACCAGACCGCCCCTAGCACCGGCTTGAGCGGTATTAGATACACATATTTCAAAGAGATGACCTAGTTAGCCCTATCAATTCATCTGTTGGAAAAAGATGAACTATGTGACCGCTAGATAGTCAAAACCGGCCTAAACGAGGGGGTATTTATTGAATGCAACATCTTATTCAGCACAATTACCTATGAGACCCGACGCCGACCAAGCGCTTCATTCTCTACCACGTCTGCAAGTCACAAAACTACAATCACAATAATTTGTTCAGAGGGAAAGCCTCGGGAAGAAAACATCCACCCGCAGAATTTCGCCATATACAGGCAACAATTAAAACGCAACATATGCTGACTGGCATTCTGGCCCTGCTAAAACCACTATCTGTGGAATAAATTTGTCTTCCCACGTAGAAAAACGAAGCACATCAATGAGGCACATATTGTTAAAGTACCTGCATGGCAACAGGCATCTTCATTTTATCAAGCCAATTCCTACGTTCCGAACTTGCCGTGATATATCTGGCCCCCTTCAATGTTCATAGAACACGAGACGTCACTGACCTCGAAACCATTTGAATTTCGAAATGTGTCACAGAAGACCGTAATTGATTGGCT
>JAVTVY010039624.1:0-18408 GCA_036873755.1 Hanleya hanleyi | reverse complement strand
CATTTCCTATACCCGAGCTTGGTAGGATTGTGGCGTTTTGTCATTGTGCGTTTTTGGACCAATCAGAACCCATTCTTTCAACCAATAGATTTGCCCCAAGAAGAGCCAATGGAAGGGGTTCGCGCTCATTTAGACAGCCAATGGATATCCATCATATTGAGCATATCAACCCCGAGCGAAGCGGGAAAAGCACATTCAATCACAATTTTCAATCCGTAAAGAACGTATGACAGAGCAAAGAAAAATGGAGAAGACAGGCGGTGTAGCAAAGATGTCGACGGGAGGGAGAAAGTTAGCGGCAAAGGCCAACGTTGAAAGAAAAGAGAGAATAGAATTGGCGAAAGCTATAAAAGAATTTTGGATGGATGAGATAAAGAACTGGACAAGGAACAACACCAACATGACTCCACTAGCCTGGTCCGACCTCCATCATCTCATAACCAGAGCGTCGTCCGATTTGGAGGGGCAAGACTGGTTGGACGCCCTGGAGCTCGCGCTACAACAACCCCAGCCCGTGCTCCAGGAGGCACAACAACTCCAGCCAGTCGCCCACCAACAAGAACAACACCAGCCGGAGGCCCAACAACAACAGCCCGGGGGCAAATAGGCAAGCCCCCCCCCCTCCTTTCTGAGACAACAGGATAAAAAAAACATTTCAACGGCCCTTCTCAGGGCCAACCCTGTCCTTCGCAAGGGGACTTTTTAATCTTGCATCGAGTGCAGCCAGAGATTCACCGGGACTACTACCGCGTCGGCCGTGATGTCCGTCCCGTCTCCGTCCACCACTTTGGCTTTCACGTAAAAGTAGGTGTGGGCTAAATCCAGGTAGGCCGTATCTTTGTTTTCAATGGTAAATTCCAGAGGTCCCGTTCCCGTCAGGCTAGCCAGGGGCCGATGTTCTACCCAACGACCCTCGGCGACACTGGTCTGTGTGGGTGGAATAGTCCACAAATCCAATTCACTGTTGGCACGACTCGGAGTGAATGACTGCCATTATGCGAAGATGTCTCTCTTCTCCTTCTTCTGGGGTGTGCGTCGTCGGTGTGTTTGTCGTCGAATGACTATCCCCTGTGCCGGGGGTTGTATTTTAACGGATTTGGCCACCAAGACGCTGCCTGCTTCTTTGGCCCGTCGTTTCAAGGCTTGTCGGGGTGCCGTACCACTCAAGATATCACCGGCAACTTGCAGTCCACTGCGTACCGCTTGTTTGCCCACCGCTTTACTCCACGTGTCACCAGAGGTAAGAACGTTTTGACGATGCTCCCCAGTATGTTTCCCAGCCCGTGACCTCGTTGCATGCGTGCACCGCTAAAGACCTGACCTCCACCTCCCGTTTGTTTCTTGTAATAGTCGGCATAGCTGGCCGTATGGCAATGGTAAGGCAGGTGCATTATACGAAGTGGGGAGAACGTGCTTCAGCACCACTTTCCCTCGTTCGAATGCCACCGGGCGTCCCGTGTCATCTCTTATATCCAGCGTGATCGTGTTGATATCGGTGTGTCGTACGGGTAAGTAGAGTAGGTGGTTGAAACTCTGGGTGACCTGATCTCCATACTTCTTTCTAAAGGGGGCCACCCGTAACAGAGGTATGTTGACATCGCCGACAATGTGGTTGTCGACCACGTCCGAGTAGACGTAGAGTCCGTACATACCCACTTTCATATCCATCGCAATTTCGGCTCTGTCGGTGCTTGGACCCGAATAGACCGGATGAGGGAAACCTAACATTTGCTGTAGACTAGGACTGAGTTCGACACTCACTTTGAGGCTGAGAAGGAGACAGGCCTTGTCGTTGTGTGTGTTGTAATCGAAGTCCACATGATTCTTGAAGGGATAGGATTTGATGGGTTTTGAAGTATTCCTCACCACACGTAGGGACTTATAATGCATCAGTTTTCTCAATCCCTCCATAAACTCTTTGGGTTGTCGTATTGGCCTTCGGGTAGAGTTAGCCGGGTCACCTCGTATCACACGTCCTTGTACCACGAGTTAGTGTATTGAATATCCACGAGTCCACATACCCACCGTCGAGGTAAATGCAACGGTTGCGGTAACTGGGTACGTACATGACCAAGATGTTGTCAGGAACTGGGCAACGTGAGGTAAAATATGACGGCTGAGCTTTTCTGCTTCCGCTCCCGTCTTTAATAGGAGTCCCAGGTCTTAGACAGTTGTAGCCGCCGTCGTGATCGGCGCGGTGTGGCCGGTCGCGACATAGATGTCGAGTAGGAGTGAAAAGAACGTCCCAGCCGTGAGGGTGTTTTGGGAGGTGTCTGCGGTTGCCACTCACGTTCCCAAGTATGGGGGAGTCCAGGGCTCGGCGATTCCATCCAGGTCCAGGTCAATTCTCGAGGGACGTGTGTGTCTTTCAACGCCCCAGCAAAGGCTTCCCAATCCGGTGGATCAGAGTGTTTGCGAGAACGTACCGTATCGTTGATCGGATCGGTGATATGAGACCCCGGGACCACTTGGTTTCGAATAAACAGCTCCCCCTGGTCGGTCCAACCCATATCAGGATTCTGTTTCACCCGGTCCAACAATAAACGGGCCTTGGTCTTGAATGCCTTAGGGACACTGGCCAACACTTCATCTTCGAGCTGAGGTGAGGAGGATGAGGGTGGTGGTGGTGGTGGTGTTCGTAGTGACGGTGTTGGTAGTGGTGTTGAAACACCCCTATATTGATCCATAAACGTATTGTACCGGTTCAGCGTCAGATGGTAGAGTTGAATTTTCTCGTGATCGGGCAGTCGGCTATTCATCTCTTCATCGAGGGACTGCAGTTGTTGTACCGTAGCAGGGACAGGGTAGGGTGATTGCAAATTTTTTTCGTATGTTCCATGTTAGCGTCCCAGGATGGACCCTACTAACGGTCCCAGTACGGAGACTGCTAATGGAGCGAGTAGTGCCCCGAAAAAATCCACCTTGCTGTAACACCTGTTTCTTTTTCGTTAAACTAGTCATCTTTACCAGCGTTCGGAGACCCGTTTTGTGCCGTTGCAATTTCCCTTTCTGCAGAGGACTGCACATTCCCTTTTAACACATTATGAGCGACTTCACACAAGCACCGTACCAATTCCGCGTCCGCCCCGCACACCAGGGCCCGGGCCACCTCCGGTGGCGCGCTGCGTAACATGCGGAGCATCGGCGCGTGCTTCCGCATCCGCGCAGACATGATGAGGAAGTGAATGGTTTGAAGTTGTTCTTTTATTTGGGCGTGTACACCGTCTGTAACTCGCCGGGAAAATGTAGGTCCGCAATCGAAGTGCCGAAGGTGCCCTTGTTTCAAGACGATGAGCAGGTAACCGTGGGCCTCCTGGGTGGCATCTCCAAAGGCTTCGCGAACAAAGTTGGCCCTCAACAGTTTCGTAGTAATGGCCCCTGTCTAATTTCATAATAGGATAGACTGCCCGTGTTCTGCTACATCATAATTCTTCTTGTCTTCTTAATAGCTTATATCTATAATACCATCCTATTCAGCATTATCAACGCTGCAAACGAGGACGTACAAATCGATGGCTGACTTCGCCTACACGCTGATCGGGATCATGGAGTAAATTTTGTCCTGTCTCAGTTATGCCCCTTGGGTGTGCCTAAACATCTTGACTCATTTATGGGAAGAAAATCTGACAAAAAACTGACAGGTTGACCCCCAATTTTTTTTGCACTAGGTATTTCGAAGATGATGGTGTTGTTGGTGGTGTTGTTGGTAGCGTATTGACGTTGAGTTGGGGGAATGACGGGTGTGGGTGAGATGGCGGGTAGGTTGAAACAGGATATCAGGTACGCCAAGTCGTAGAAGACAACTCCAAACAAGACACCTAGAAGCGCTAGTAAACACACGACAGTACCGACTTGTCCTTTTCGAGTACGCAGTAGTAAAGGAAGTTGTGCACTATCCATGGTACAGCCCTAGACTGAAGGCCGTAGGAGACGTGAGGTAGAATTTATATCCGTTTCATGACACGAGCTGAGACCCAGGAATTAAACGAACAGGGCCAAACCTTGCCATTTGTCGAAATGATAGGGGATGCCGCGTCGACGTTCCGTTTTCAAAATCTCCTCCACCGTGTAGTAGTCTTTCTGTGTTTTTACGACCGGTTGTAATTCTGCCTCGTAAAACGTGCCTTGCAGTGTTTCTCCTTGTAGATCTTTCAGTTGATAGACGTGCGGGTTTCGGGGACTATGGCGAACTATGACAAAATGCTCATCACTCCAGTTGGGCAAGTAACTTTTCTCAAATTGACGTTTGACTTTACCGATCCGTACCACATCTCCGCGTTTGTAACGGGGTCAAGTGCGAGGTGCTTCAGGGGGTGAGTACAGCGTACGGCGCACTTGATGTTCGTTGCGTTCCGTCACATCGATGGGCGCCCGTTGGAGACTGCGATGATAGGCTCGATTGTACCCTCGGACCAGTTGAGGTAGCACATCGATGTACCGTCGTGTGTTTTTGGCTGTAAAATGCTTGTACATCCGACCTTTCAAGGTCCTATTTGGTTTCGTTGCGCGTATGAGAGAAAAACACCTTCTGTTTCTTGAGAAAGGCTTGAAAGTGTCGGTTGAGAAATTCTGTGCCTTCATCCTTTTGCAAATAGAGGGGTTTGTGACCGGTCTTGAAAATCTGCCGGAACGCCTGTACAAGATTCTCCCCTGTTTTGGCCCGGATGGGTACCACCCATGCGTAGTTGGATAAAATATCGATACAGGTCAACATGTACCGATGTCCATCATTGTGGGCAGCAAATCGACTCATATCGACCAAATCTGCCTGCCATTGTGCGTCTATACCTCCTACGATGACTCGGTTACGCCGAAAATGCCGTCAGGCTGCTCGATGTAAGCTATAAGTGTCTTATCCACATGTTTTGTACCGTTATCCCTCCGGGTGTCCCACAGGATACTCCTTCGGGTGTCCCACCGGGTTCGCTTCATGATGAGACACTGACGTTCTAGACTGTGTGGCCCCTATAAATATAGTACCTCATCGACAATGGGGACTACCTGTTCCAAGGCCGTCCATAGATCGGGGTCCAAGGTAAAATGACCTTCGTTCAGACAGGTGAGTCGAGCGAAAAAGGAAACGCGGAAAATGTAGACCTCGTCACACAGGTGAACACTATCGCCGTCCAGGTCACCAAACAACACGCGTTTCAAGGCGGTCCATATTCCCGTGACAAAGAGACGCGCGCTTTGGGTTCAGGTGTACACCAACACACAACCCGGTTATCGATGAGGTTCACTCGTTTGGAGTACAACATTAGGGAACAGCCAGATGTAAGCCTCCGGGTATCCACAGTTCCTTCTTTCACTTCGGGGTGCAGTAAGTCATCCACTTCGGGGAGTGCAGCTTTCAGTGCCACCCATAAGAGTGGAGGGAGTGTGATATGGGCACCCCCCTCCCCCCCACCCCGCTGTTCCAACCGGGGGAAAAAAGGAATCCTCTCCACCAGTGCGTATGTGCACACCGGCTCCCACGTGCATGAAATCCATTTCGAGCTCTTTTCCCTGTAACAACCGTGTCAATAGAGTCCAGCCTGATAGCGATAACAAAATCTTGACCTTCCGCGGTTCTTCTTGGACCAGTTCCAGGTGATCGTCATAGACGATGAGGTAGACGTCGGACGTCAGTTGGAATAACGAAAGCTCTGTTTCGCTCGCTGCCATGGTGGTGAATGACAAGAAACGGCTAGAGAGGCCTGTCTATATAAAGTAGTACAGGTTAAGGGGCAATAGGGCTCGAAATGCACTTGTACACTATGTGAGACAATATCTTTGCGCATTGCCCCGCAAGGTCAACAGGGCTCGAAATGCGCTTTTATACTACTCCATGTGACTCAATACTGTTACACTGCGCCGTTTGAAGGTTCAAAATGCGCTTTTCTACTACTACACCAATTGCTCCTCACCCTTCGTGAAAGTCCGTCATCATTCGCTGGTGTAATGTTATTTGTATAGGAATTCATTTAACCTAGGATTTCCGTAGTCATAGCTCGAGCATAAAAAGAGGATTGTAAATTAACCCAGGAAGAATTCCCTCCATTTTGCACCAATGGCAAGA
The DNA here is from genome assembly GCA_036873755.1 of Hanleya hanleyi. Classification (NCBI taxonomy): domain Eukaryota; kingdom Metazoa; phylum Mollusca; class Polyplacophora; order Lepidopleurida; family Hanleyidae; genus Hanleya; species Hanleya hanleyi. The sequence continues at coordinate 12,350 of JAVTVY010039624.1, read as the reverse complement.
CGATCATTCAACCAATGAATAACTCGTTTAGACAGCCAATCGACATCATCCTGGGTTATGGTATAGGACTTCATTTTAACCTGGCATTTCCTATACCCGAGCTTGGTAGGATTGTGGCGTTTTGTCATTGTGCGTTTTTGGACCAATCAGAACCCATTCTTTCAACCAATAGATTTGCCCCAAGAAGAGCCAATGGAAGGGGTTCGCGCTCATTTAGACAGCCAATGGATATCCATCATATTGAGCATATCAACCCCGAGCGAAGCGGGAAAAGCACATTCAATCACAATTTTCAATCCGTAAAGAACGTATGACAGAGCAAAGAAAAATGGAGAAGACAGGCGGTGTAGCAAAGATGTCGACGGGAGGGAGAAAGTTAGCGGCAAAGGCCAACGTTGAAAGAAAAGAGAGAATAGAATTGGCGAAAGCTATAAAAGAATTTTGGATGGATGAGATAAAGAACTGGACAAGGAACAACACCAACATGACTCCACTAGCCTGGTCCGACCTCCATCATCTCATAACCAGAGCGTCGTCCGATTTGGAGGGGCAAGACTGGTTGGACGCCCTGGAGCTCGCGCTACAACAACCCCAGCCCGTGCTCCAGGAGGCACAACAACTCCAGCCAGTCGCCCACCAACAAGAACAACACCAGCCGGAGGCCCAACAACAACAGCCCGGGGGCAAATAGGCAAGCCCCCCCCCCCCCTCCTTTCTGAGACAACAGGATAAAAAAAACATTTCAACGGCCCTTCTCAGGGCCAACCCTGTCCTTCGCAAGGGGACTTTTTAATCTTGCATATTTCAATTTAACATCAGGCCCTACATGTGAAACTCTTCTACTCCATGCTTACCAATCTCTACGTCCTCACTCATTCAAACAGAGTGCATTCTATGGCAATCCCAACACCTCATTACCCTCAAAGTATGCCATGACCCATGTGCTAAGTTACGACCGTGTGGGCAGAGACAATTTCTTTACACTCGGCTTTTTCCGGGTATACTCGGTGTATCTATTAGACTAGTATATTACTGTGTAACTTACATTCATACTAATAGTGGGTAGGCCTTTGAAACGTGAAAAATGAAAAAAAGGTATTTATGCAGCTGTTAGCCCTATGAAATTTTCAGGATTACACGATAACATGCCAAGGTATGAATTTAGATCTCAACTCTCGTTTATTAAAAATTTAGCCCGCTTCCAAATCTTGCAGAAAGCACAGACCATTTTGTCTTTCTGACCTAGACGATGTCCAGACAGAGGCGATTTCGCTGACGTCCGCGCGCCCTCAGCCGGGTTCTCTACGGTAGAGTATAAAAAGCGGGCTGTCTGTCGTCTGCTACACACATTCATTCCAGCCATATCATGGCTACTAGACGTGCACTGTTCAACGCAATGAACATGGGAGAGACTGATAAAGCTTTGGCGAAGGGAACTGAGCGATAACGCTTTGAGGGAGCAGGCTAAAACTGTGAGGGATCAAGCCCTGGCGCATGGACTACCAGATCCTAGACTGATGACCACGCTCAAGCGAGTACTCACTCAGGAGACTGCGGGAGAATTGAGGGAACTGGCCAGACGACAAGATATAGAGATAGCCGACACTCTGGATGCGGACGACGATGATGATATTACGGACATAGAAGAAGACGAAGAAGATGTACGGACCTCACGTCGTCCACGAATGGGATGGTTAAACACCCACTAGCAACTACAGCTTCGCCTGCTACCATAACGATGGCTACCACAAAGACGGTTACGCAGTCAACACCATCACCCGAGGGGACCCAGCTGGTACAGCTAAGACAACATCTTCAGGAAATGGGAGAGGAGAAGGCTTAACTACGCCTCCGACTGGATAAAGAGATAAGGAAATCCACATGCGCTATCTGCCAGCACGCTGAGACGGCGTACGCCTTTTTTTCCGTGTGGACACCTAGCCGTATGTGGTCCATGTCTTCTAAGCTTCTTAGCCAATGCGGAGTGCTACCACTACCCGGACACAGGAGACTTTCATGTGGCTTTACGTTGCCCTGTGTGTCGGGGACATGTATGTAGAATGAAAACAATCTACCGGTCGTGAACTATCTGATGACCAACCCTCTGTACTTCCTAACGTTCCTTATCAGGGCCAACCAATACTACGAAAGAGGAGCTTTCTAGCTAAAACGCACAACACCAACTCCCACACCTTCCTCTGCATTGAGTGAACACTGACACACATTGTAGAATTTCTAATATTTATTAACAACACAGTAGAATGAACATAAGATTTTCACCACGGTAGGCTCTTTGTGTTAAATTTTCTAATAGCGTTATACGGTGTCACCATGATGGTAGAATGAACATAGAATGAACATAGAATGAACACAGAATGTAGGAATACGGTAATGTCTGAATGTTCAATATTTAGCCAACAAGACTTGTTTGAAATCATGTCTTTCTTGCCAGGTAATGTCTGAATGTTCAATATTTAGAATATTTAGCCAACAAGTCTTCCATGTCTTTTCGCCCCTGGTGCACGAATATGAAGGCCGCAATCTGCTCACGGGGAATTTTCGGTGGACAGGCCGCTTCCAATGCCTCCGCGATTTCCGTCTCGTTGATGTCGTGTAGCGCCTCAGTCATCAGCGCGTCTGGCGGTGCCACAATGCCCAGACACGTATGCATGTCTAACGACCCGTTGTTCTGACCGCCTGCACATTGTTGGAGACGCTCGTGTTGAATGCGAGGTTTAAGATGATTCAGGAAGGTTTCAATGTACTTTTTATAGATATACTTATACAGCTGGTCATGCAGAGCTTCAGAAATTTCGTCTGTGAGGCCCTGAAGCTGCCGCTACGCGGGTGTTTGCAGGGTGACTCCCTCGGGTAAGGGAATACGCGTAGTATCTTTCTTCAACTTCCATTTATGAATATGTACCAGCAGCATGTTGTTGAACATAGAACAGGTGAGGAACACATCGTCCCCCACACAAAATTTCGCGTCGTGCCCCTGGGCCTCAATGACCCCCTCGATGACTTGACTTTGTGTGTATCTCTGTACTCTTTTCCATTGATCAAACGTCAATGAAATATGCTTAGGTGGTTTATCGTCCCAGGCTGATGCATTAAAGTGCACTTGCTCATCTCCGACGGTTACAGTTAAAAAGGGCGTGAGCTCCCAACTGTTCATCTGGGCCGCCTGGTAGGCCTGCTGGATGATGTCATTCACCTGCTCCACAGACATAGGGAGTAGCACCTCTTCCTCCGCTTGCTGTGGCTCTTGCTGGGACATTTTTAAAGGTGTTAGTAGGGGACTGGCACGTTTGGCAGGTAGATAGGACTCTTCCTGGTCTTCCTGGGCACGTTTGCTACCGGTACTCTCTTTGGGGATGTCTATGACTAAGATGTGTTCCTCGGATTGAAGTAGAGATACTATTCCCTCGTTCCCCGTCTCTCTCAGCGCTTCCAGGAAGGCCAGAAATGCTAAATTACAAGCGTCTAGTCCGTCATTCATAATCCAGCCGTCGTCCATTAGAGAATATCCGCGTCCTCGGCGCGGTAGAGCGTCGATGAGGGCTCTGTTTCGTGCCGTATTGGTATTCTGCGCCATGATGTCTTCTTCCATGAATGTAGTGAATGCGTTTCCCACCAGAAGCAGATCACATAGTTCATTCATTCATCATCTCACTAATGATCTGGACACGGTGTTGCATCAGCTTAGCTCGGTCAGATGAGTCCATGGCTGTTGGCTCAGGTAGGTGCCGTTCAGGCAGGTCTTCAGTAGGTAGGCTCAGGTTGGTCAGGTAACTCCTCAGGTAGGCTCAGGCTGGTCAGGTAGCTCCGGTCAAGTAGGCAGGCCAATGAATGAAGCAATCCCATGAAAATCCCCACTTTTATACACCACCATAGAAAACCCCGGATGTACAAAGAACCCACTGGAAAACCCGGATGTACAAGAACCCGGATGTAGAATAACCCTTATGTAAAAAGGATGAATGGAAAAACCCACACTACAGGTATTGCTAGAGGAGCCGGATATAGGTCAATCCTAAAATATCCGGCTGTTCCCCCACCATCAATGATTGTAAGTCCCGTGTGAACCCGGGTGTACAAGAACCCGTGTGTAATGGAAAAAACCCACATACACGCATTGCTAAATGACCCGGATATAGGTCAACCCTAAAATACCCGGCTGTAAGTCCCGGATGAACAGGTCAATACATGCATTCCTATCATTCAATATGGCCTTGAACTATCACGTGACCTCTCCGTGATGCAAAAAACCCAAAACCAAGTACATATACCCAGGTCACGCTCGATCCACGCAGATCGGAATTGACGTCATACACATGCGCACTCTCCGTGATGGAAAAACCCCAGAATCAAGTGCATGCATACGAGGTCAAAATACACGCTTCTGATTGGCTGTCAAATGTCACGATATGCAAATTTTTAGGTCAACGGTCAATGTGACTTGTGCGGTGTTTTCTATACTACTCATGCAAGAAGATGATAGAAATTGAGTTCAATATGACCGTGATACATGTCATGCCAATTTGTAACTTATTCGTCAAGTTTCTGACAACTTTATTCATCTTCAACTGGGTAAGGCTTTGTCCCTTTTGAGGACATGCTTCAACATTCGGACTTTTATTCCCATGATGTTCCGTGTATCAGTAAGCAGGTTAGGGCGATCCCGCTCTCTAAAATGGAGGTTAAAAAGGTCGTTTTTGCTCAAAAACTTTTGATTCCTTCTTGACCAATGCATCAAAATTGCAGGCGCATTGATTTATCTATTGTTCCATGTCATAAAACTAATTTGCCATGTGAAGAACCAGCCGATGTTGTTTAAACCGCGCGAAGGCTGTTTGGCCTATTATTATGCAAATTAGGTAGATGACAATTTACTTTTTTACTAAAATTAAATGCGGATAAATATGTCTGTATGCGCCTCGAGAGGATTTTGCTCAGTTCGTTATGTGAACTTATTTATTTGAGCGAAAGCGATCTTTTTTACCTCCCTTTTAGAGAGTGGGATTGCCCTAGCCTGGTACAACATCGACTCCATACTCAACCTAAGAAGACTATCTCTTCGGTCCCCATTGTTTTCTACAATTTGGATTTTTTTATGGAGATCTCCATGCCTGCTCGTGTATGTATACTAGTTCTATCTGATTAGTATATATAGTTCACAACATCATCTTTTCGCGTGAAACTGACCTCGGGAAGTAACCATGCCCATTTCAAAATATTTTCCCATAGGAGCAGGTTTGTAATACCTTATGCGACACAGACTATACCAACATCCCATATATCGCTACTAAGGATATCAATAACAACAAGTACGCTTATTAATTCTCGTCCATTTGTTTTCAGTAAATAAATTAGGCAAGAAAATGTGTACTGAAACTATTTATTACATTTCTTGAAAACATTTTGTATGGTTCAGCGCATGAATTGTTTTCATCATCCAGAATATATTAGCCAATATATTATTATCAATATTCAGCCATTCATATACTCACTTCATAGCTTGTAATATCGGGATCATTTTAAAAAACATATATAATTGCACACTAAATATATTTCCTTTATATGAAATTGTTATTGGCGGTCAGGGGTCGTTAGGAATTTTCAACGCACCGATTATCTATATGATGCGCTCGGAGAGCCAACCAGGCAGTAAAGTGTCGATCTAACACACGCATTGTTCACAGCTAACTTGCTCGTAACGTTCTCCTAACGCACTCTGAGACCGCGTTAGCAGGTTACAAACGGGTATGCTGTGAATCGTAACGGGCTCTGACTTAATCCTAATGCGTTAGACAGAACCTTTAAGTTGGACGGTACTGTATCTAATTACGCCGCATAATAAATGTATTATAAATGAATGCAAATTTCGGACTCTCACAGATGTGCACCATACACAGACCTGCAAGTGGCTCACAGTGAGAATATAGGAGAAAATATAGGAGGAAATATGTCAAAATATAGGAATTTTCTTAATAAAATATAGGAAAATATAAGAAATAAGGAAGTGTAAGATAGGTCACTACTACATTGTATGTTCCAAAATTGGTAGTGTTTCGGTGTTTAATAAAATTATTTCCACTGAATACGGTCATAGTTGTGGTGGTTGAGGAGACCCGTTCTCCTGCTTGGTTCAAGAAAGAGAAATTGAAATGTTTTCATATTCGTCGAGCGAAGCGAGTCCAAATATTTTGCTGAAATGTATTTTCCGATGCCAAATTGACTCATTTCATAGCATTTGTGAAAATTTTCATGAGAAAATGTCAAAATATAGGAAATATAGGAGGTTTTGAGTAAAATATAGGAAAATATAGGAATGACTCAAAAATATAGGAAAATATAGGAAATATAGGCACTTGAAACCCTGCATACATTTAACATACGTGTTAAATGTACAATTGTATGTAGTGTACAATCTTATTATATGCACACTTCTGCCTAAATACAAGAATGAAATAAACTATTATTCAACTGACAGTTTGATTGGCGTTCTTTCTACTCAGGTTTAACCTGAGTTACTCTCACATGCCATGGTGGTTGAATTAGTTAGACAAAAAGTCGAATTTGGCCTCGTAATCCATGCCTGTGGTCACCTCGTGAGCCTGTACCGCCAGCTGTGTACCTCCCAAAAGAATGCGCACCGAAACCTTTCTCTGCTTTCCTCCTGTGAGGTCAGGCATAGGGACAGTGAGCTTCCCAATCTGACGACAGGATGGATCTGTGGTATAAACTGGTGCCTCTTCCGGGGAGCTATACACTAACAAATTCATACTTTTCTGCTCAGAATAAACTGGGACGTATTCTTTCAAATCTGACACCTGATTCAGTCTGACCGTTTCGCCCACTTGTATGAATTTGTCGAAAACATTAGTACATTTCGCCACCCCATCTACTATTGTCAAATGTTCGGATGCATGTTTCTCTGGCACAAAAGCAGCTTGTATGCCGATTCCATATGTGCAAGGGGAGATCCGGGTATCGATAATATCTGGTGTATGTCCGAACATGACTGCCCCTTTCATTACAGCGAGCACGGCGTCTTCGGGGATTACGATTCGATAATCGCCATTTTGGAACGACTCTCGCATGTGCTGTTGTAACATTGGCGACTCGGCGACACCCCCAACAAACAGAATAGTTTTAACATTGGCGCATTTCTCATTTTGTAACAGTTTCTTCAACTGTCGTGTGATTTGGCTGAGCGTAGGTGTAAAAAAAGACCTGATCGCATTTACTTTGATCCTCAGTTTGTCCCCAGTTAACTTGGCATCAGGTGCAACTGTCCCTCCAGATTCCTCACAGAGTTCCGCCAAACTACTTGGTATGATCAGATTGAAAATATAACCTTCGTTGGACGAGGTTTTACATTTCTGGGTATCAATATTTCTCTCCATTTCCAACCAATCAGCGCGATGTTTCATTCGAAACGTCTTCATAGTAGATGCAGTGAATACCTCGTCCAGAAATGCGTGAAACGCCTTATTGACTTTAGACCCACCCCAGTCACCTCCAGTGACCTGGTGAATTTCTTGCAGCTGGTTCTGAGGCCCCACCTGGTGTACAGTGATATCTACAGTACCACCTGTAATAACAAAAACAATATACGACAATCATATCTGATTAAGATTAACCTTGGTTATATATATTATCATTCATGATAGTCGGATATCACAGATCTTTTTGATGTAAAAGTGAGTTTGCTTCCAGTTTTCATACCAGTACGCAGTCAGACATCATGTCTGTCAAGTGATTCTTTTTGAGTGATGCTAATAAACAGTATCATACGGAAGAATACGTGAATTCTGATCACATTCTGACCACATGACTCCAATAGGTGTGATGCCCTTATTATGACAATACGATGATCTTTAGTTTGTTTAAGTCCCTTTCACAGAATGAATCAAAGTACTTAAAGTACTGATATCGGGTTTACTTGCATCAGAGGAGTTTATTAGTGTCATATTTGGGAAGAATGGTGGTGTTCGCTTGACATACGTAATCGTCCTCAAGCTGTTCAGTTTGAAGGGCCAAACTTTCACTTTTATCAAAGGGATATGAAATGGACTTTTTTGTACAGCCTTCATGCTGAATTATAAGACCCGAAATAATGAAGGACTGCAGATGCACGAAAACGAATTTATGGCTCACTAAAGTTGGTAAGTTGGCTTATTTTCGTATTTTTAGGCACTTTTCGGTGTATATTTTCTCTTGTTACAAAAATAGGACACCTTTAACCAAAACCAATTTTAGCTATTTTGACCAACAAATAAGTCTAAATATGATTTTGGTTAAAGGTGTCATAATTTTGCAACGAGAATTTTGGAGAGAAAATGTCGACTGTAAATGCACCGAAAAGTGCAAAATACGGCAGGTTTGAACCAGTGTAAGTCTGGTTGTGTTTGTTTGTGGGTCTTGATTATTCTTTATCTATTCAAATGGTCAATTTGGTGCTTTTTAGACAAAAATTAGCCCCACCAGCTGTGTGTATCAAAAACGCATTGAGGACGATTCCCTATCTAAAGTGAAGATCATCTGTGATCTTGCACTATATATGAATCATAACTTTTGCTGTAAGGTAGCTTACCAAAGATTAAAAAATGTTCAAAAATATTAAAATTCATATTCGTAATAATAATTCATAAAGTGCCATATAGTTATAGAACAACCTCAAGAATATGTGTGTAAAGTTGAAGTTTCAGATCTATATATCATGTACCAATTTCGAGTTCTTGCATTTGAAAGAGTGACTAAAAAAAACTGATGGGACAATAAGTGCTGGTCCTATATTACTCGCTGGTTATCCTGCTATTGCTTTGTGGCGCAGTGACTTCCTGGCATCAGCCCCACATAATAGCCAGATAGGATCGGTTGTCGCTGGACCGTGGAGAATGACTATCCGTCTCGCCGTAACAAATGCTACCAGATAAAGGCAACTTTTAAAAGAAATTGGAAAGATAAAATTTACTGCGATAATCTCCCAATTATCACGTTCAATGCACAAGCCACCGTGTATATGACTGTCAGAGAGAAGAACGGTATTTTTTTTATGACAGAGTTCGTGCGCCTTCAGAGGTTCAAAATTCCATGACTTTTCTATGACCAATTTTTGAAATTTCCGTGACCTCTAAACAACGCTTTTCATACAAGTTCTAGATCAGACATTCATAACGCAGCCATCGTCCATGTCTGACTTCATATTGAAAGACAGTCTATCTATATCAGTGTGACTGTATTTGTTTCAAACACCACACTATTTCCGGTTCCAATGTCTAATTTGTTGAAAGAAAGCCAGAAATACCCTCGCGATGATCTCCGGCAGATGTTGGCATATGGCCACGGTCGTGCAGGGTATTGGTCATCTCACCGTTCGAGGTAGAAGTTGAAGCTCGGGCATAGTCAGAAATGCCGGTATGTTCATGTGCTGTCCGCCCTGATTTTGCTGTCCATGCGTAATGTGTACCCTGTAATCTTTGTATGGCTCCGACCATCGTCCATATTGGACAGATCCACATTTGTTTGACATATTGTGTACGTTGCTGTCCTCTCATCGTGACGGGACAACCACAGTTATAATCATCCATTCTCAGCTAATGTTCACTAAATTTGCATTTTCCCGGCATCGGCAAAATTAGCCCAAAGCTAAATTCCAAACCAATGATGACTGCAATTTGACCAGTTCATATGGGACTGTTCTGGATGCAAGACGGTACATCTTCGGGAAATTTATTACCTATTCCAAGGTTCTTAGCGTTACATGTACATGATCAGGTCAGGGCATTTGCAGCATTTCTGTTCTTCATTCAATACATAGTACTGTTCATACGCCCGATGATATGTACTTTTGTTGCTAACATTATGCAAGTTTTGTCGTTAAAAAAATAAAACTGAACGTACTTGTAGGCCTACTCGTTTGAAGCAGCAGACATTATAAATTTAGTTGACCTACATTATGCATTTGAAGATCAACCACTGAAACGCGGAAAACAACGAATTACGTCAATTATACAGTATTTTCGCCTGCATGTTGTCTGATCGTACTATTCTTGTTTATCTGATGATGCTAAACAATAATGATCTTGTGAACTTTGGGATAGGCCTAGGTCATAAATTTTCTGAAGATGTACCATTTTGCGTTCTGGATACGTAAATTAGTATAGATGTCAAGAGCGTGAGCCAATCAGCTGTCGACATTATGACCTCGACCAATACACGTCACAGAATATGAATATTAATTCAGCGGGAAACAGTCACGAGTTTAGTTCAACCAATGGGCTACGCAAAATATGTAAATGAGCTGTCTGACCTCGTTCCAATCTGGCGAAACTCGGTCACCAGCAAACACGTTTCACGGCTGTTTGGATTTTTATTCCGCAACAAATTTCGCTGAACTTCAGACAATAACTTAGTTTTTTCCACTCATTTTCCCCGGACTCTGTAAATATATTTCCTCTGACTTTCCATGTCCTTTCAACGAAATTCCATTACTCTTAGCGCCTGGAATTGCATGGCTTGTGCGAGGCCTGTTGTGAATGCTCTAAGGGGCATCAAATGAGAACAGTCTCCGGGCAGGAGATCAAAACTACACATGTGCAGAAGAAAAAAGAAAAAAAATCTGAAAAGTGATACTAATATAGGGTTTACCCTTGGTAAACCCGATAAAAATCATAACATGGGAGATCTGGGTGTGTTTGGGGGATCCCCATCTGTCGCACGTTTATGCATTGGTCTATTCTTGTTCTGGAAAATTCCAATACGTCATGACTATGTGTGTAGGATAGAGGAAAGGTGAAGGAAAATTCCATGGAGGAACTACATGTATGTCAATGCTCACGCGTTCCATGATGAGCTAGTGCTATATGGCATTTCGTTTGGCCGTGATTATACGTGAAACGGGAAACTTGTTGTTGACTTTTTGTTAAGCGAAATGTGATTTGATTTGTTCTTTTCAGCTGTGATCAAACTGAATGTTACAATCATATCTGAGAAAATTGTATGTCTTTTTATGTGAAATGATTCATATTATCTTAGTGAAATGGAAATGTCCTCAATATCTTCACTGGTCAGAAGCGCTATGAAAAGCGCTAAGGGATTAGCTAGGTTTCGTAGCTTCTAGTTCCTCTCGTAGCCAATTATATGAATTGATTATCTCGCACTTTAATTGTTGCCGTTGTGCCCTTCGGGGTTTTTACTGTGCGTACACATGATATTCATAAACCTCAATGGGCGACGGAATCGTAAACTTCCAACGAACATTTCGAATTCAATTCCCCACAGGACTCCAACCCGAGGGCGCTAACTCAGTCCAACAAATGTCAACAGAGACATGCTGATAGCAAAATACGAGCTTAGCGTGCAAGATCTATGGCGTTACGTTTCGTAACTTGTGTCTAATTTCGCTTAACCCGGGGCTAGGGGCCGTATGAACCCATGTACTTCAAGATCCTCATGGTGTTCATATGAACAGTCACAATCAAAGCGTGACTAAGATACATCATTCTTTAGATGACGACTTTACAACCAATATTATGGATTAAGAACATTGATCAGCGATACGGATTTGATATTCTTGGAACTTCCTGATGTCTTGCCGGCATCATTGGAAACTGTTGACCGCTTCTCTCTTGCAAGAAACAAGCTTATGTTTATGTATACTATGATTGTCATTTTGAATTTGGTGCTAATACTGTTATATGGAATAGGTCTTTGGATTAAGGACGCGGATATTCTCTAATGGACGACGGCTGATTTAGGAATGACGGACCAGACGCTTGTAATTGCATCGGTATACAGTGGGCGTAACTTCCTGTTCCTGGGGTTGTTTTGTAACTTGATGTCGATAGCCGATTCACATGTCGATAACCGAGCACCTTGAACTTTCGAATTAAAATTAAAGCTTTTCTATTCAGCGCTCGTGGTCTTCATTTCTCGCATACTGACATAATTTTTGACTGGCGAGCTTCTGACAAGAGGTTCTGATTGGCTGAAGCTTCGTCGTGGTAAAATGACAGTTCCCCTGTTGGTTGTCTTCCATGTGGATGAAATAGGCCACGGTGGTGACTTAAATTCAAGCTTTGTCCTTTTTGCGATGATTTCGGTGTAACGGATTTCGGTCCAGTTTGGTGTAATAATATTTAGTTACATGCACCTGGAAGGAGAATAGGTATGCATTTTAATTAGTCATCTACTTTGGAGCTTGTCATAAAGTTTCTTTTTTGCATCGTGTCGAACAAACTGAACTTTACAAGACGACCACCATTACTCCGTGATATCGATACTATATCACGCTTGAAATAAATTTGCAATTCTCTCCATGTAAAACTCCAGTACAGTTGTTT